>CAUYRT010101460.1:0-97231 GCA_963574885.1 Lepilemur ruficaudatus | reverse complement strand
GCACATAAACCCCCAGGGGAGCTTGTTAAATGGAAAATTCTGATCCTGTGGGTCTGGAGTGGGGCCTGAGATTTCTAGCAGTCTCCCAGGTCCACAGACCACTTTGAGTAGCAAGGGTAGAGGATAAAGGGTTATACCTTTAATTGAAGAAATGCTATTTCCTCGTTTGTAAGAGAAGGGAAGCCCGAGAAAATGAGCAGCTGCAGAGGTGGGAAGGGGTAGTTACCTGAGAGTGTCTAGCTTTTTAGTAAGTTGTGACAATGAGGTAGGAGGAGGCTGAATAGGAAATTTGAGAAGAGAGAAAAGGGCAGAAAAGCCATCTCAGAGAGTAGAAACGTAAGGCCCTAAAGAAACACAGATTTGGGGACAGAATTGAGGACACATTTGAGGTTGGCAGCTATGACTTCATGAGAACCCAGTCTACGATATTTAGTAGCTTGAGTGCCCACAAGGAAAATAAGATGGTTGGATTTCTCGATTGTGGGGTCTTGCCAACTGAATATGATAGCGGGAGTGAGGGGTTAAAGAGGGGAAGGTGTTTTCAAAGATTCTGGTAGTAATGGCCGTGGAATCTAAGCTGGGCAAGGATGGAAGTGCACTTAATGTTCCTGAAAAATGTGTGTCAGTTGAGATAGGAGCATTCATTTCTGTGTAGAGACATGTCAAGGTCATTTTGGAAAAAAAATACTGGCTCATTATACAAGACACGCTATTATCTTTTTAAAACACCGATTCTAATCACAAAAATGAAAGGTTTAGAATAGCTGTGGCTTTTCTCTGATTCCTGTGTGTTAGTTAAGAATGTATTTGGTTATAAGAGCAGATTACTCAACAAACATTAGCCTCAATAGCATCTAACATAACAAGAAATCCAGAGGTGGAACCATCGTGGTGTTCTTCTAAATGCTCAGCAATGCCATTTGGGGCCCAATCTCTTTGTAGACCTTTGGTCCTCATAGTTATTGCCTCCTGCTTACAAGATGGCTGCTGCTACTCCAGACAGCCCTTCCATATTCAAGTCAGGAGGACTTGAGGAGGGAATGATGTCTCTTTTTTCTCAGAAATGCAAAAGTTTTCCCAGAAACCCCTAGCAGACTCTCACTTAACATTTCACTGGTCAGAATTTCAATACATGTCCATTTTACAAGGGAGGTGGGTGAAATGAATATTTAACTTTTCTGTTTTCCATGATAGAGGTTGACAAGGGAGAAAGCGGTTGGGAATAAGTGTGGGTCAGCCCACCTACAACATGCCCTCTAATCCGGGGCTGGCTAGAGAGTTTAATTATATGTGTTAGAGCCATCGTCCACCAACAAGATCCTATTACAGTAAATGTGCTGTGCTTGATAATAAAGAACTGTCTTCTCTGCCCCTTGGCTTTTCTACTCTTAGCTAGCATAATAATCCAACTTTAAGAAGGAATATGGAATATACAGACATCTTTTATCCTCTGGGCTTGCAAAGACTCGCACCTGGCTCACGTTCCAACGATAATTCAGTGGTTGTTTAGGAGAAAAATAAAATGAAGAGCAACAACTGTTTAATTCTAGGGGAGCAGTGAGTTCTGGATCATCTACTAGTAGATGATTTGTCTAAGGATTATGCACATTGAGAGGAGGAAACTACTTCCTTAGACTAAGTCCTGTATTTTCATTCTAAGAGTAATTCACGGGAGTTCTTGGCAGAACACAGAGCAAGTTCTATAATATTACCTCTCAACTTGGTTATTTGAAAGCTTTATTCTATAATTCAGAGACAGAGAAATACCTTTAATCCAAAGGTATGGATAATATGAGATTCTAAGGGATTTTGAGGCATTCTGAAGAACCCACCAGTGAAGTCAAATACATAAACCCCTGTGATATTAACAGTGGAGTCTTTGGAATAAAGTCTCTCACATAGAACGCATGGGGTTCCACGTGACCTGGCCCCTGACATCCTCTCCGCCTGCATCTCCTGTCTCTGCGTTGGGAGCTCGGCCTCTAGCCAGCGAACTAGTAACAGCTCCCTTGACTGAGCGGTGTCATTTCACAGCTCTTTTGCGTGTGCTATTATGCTTAGAGCGCTATTTCATGCAGGGTCGCAACAGGGAACAGATGGTGCTCCCAGAAAGGTGATGGAAGACGTTAAATGAAGGGACTCTTTACAGAGGTGTGGGCAGGTTAATGAAGCCAGTGAGGGAAGGTAACTACCCTGGGGCCAGCCATAGCAGGAAGCTGCCAATCTTGCCCCCTTCTGGTCACTGTTCTCTTGCCAGAACTTGGGAAGGAATCGTGGTCTCCGATAGAGGAACATAGATACTGCCAAACTGGGCAGGGAGGAGCGAGGGGAATAAACATCTCTCTTTCCTCTGGTCCTCTGACCTCCTGCTGGCACCTCCCCTTAGCAATATAAAGCTTAAAGGCAGAGAACAAGGCGTGACATGGTTCATAGAAGTCAAACTCACAGGACACAGAGCAGGGAGAAGCCTAGAGATGGTGGGGGGCATTCTTCCTTTGTCCCTGCAGATCCAATGCCCTGCCTCCCACTTGTCCCAGCAAACTCGTTTGTCACTCATTAAGCCCTGAATAGCTTGTCCGTGATGCTACCCCTCTGTAACTTCCCCCAAGCCCTTCCTTTGTGTCTACCTACACGTGGCCATACCTCTCTGTGACACCGATCACTTCACATCACATGCATTATTTAACAGGTCAGTGCCCCGCTAAGCTGTGACATTGTTGAGGTCAGAGACTACACTGTATTTATTTTTGTGTATGTATTTTTGTTTTCTCAACCCCTGGCC
Organism: Lepilemur ruficaudatus; assembly: GCA_963574885.1. Taxonomy (NCBI): domain Eukaryota; kingdom Metazoa; phylum Chordata; class Mammalia; order Primates; family Lepilemuridae; genus Lepilemur; species Lepilemur ruficaudatus. Next base: position 94,449 of record CAUYRT010101460.1, on the reverse strand, counting down.
TACTGTCTGACATATTATAGATGTTCAACAAATGTTTGCTGAATTAAAAAAGGTGGAAACATACAAACTAAAGCAGTCCCCAAAGACTTATCTCCTGAAACATAACTCCAGCAGCACCCCTTTCCAAATAACAGAGATGGCACATTCATCTGGACTAAGATTCAAATGTTATTCATGTAATTTGTAAGTCCCAGGCTTCACACGGTGAGATGTCGTGTCCCATTTGTAGTAATAGCTGGAATCTCAATGCTCCAAAGCCCCTGCCAGCCTAGCTGCCAAGAAGTCTGATCTCCTCTCTCTCCTGATGGTGGAGAATCTCTAAGTGTGCTGACAAGTGCACGGTGACTGTTCCTAGCTCCCTCCTTAGTCCTCTAGGATTGGGGGGTCCAATATGGAGTTAGTCCCCCTCCGTAAGTCCCAGCTGGGTGCAGCTTTGCAGCTCTACTTCTGCCTCTCATCTTTCTGCTGTCACTTGGCCACCCGCTGGGCACTGCCCTTGCTGTTTCCCTCATTGCTGCTGGCTTTCCTCTGGCCTGTCTGTGTCTGCACCACCACAGGAAGCTGCTCAAGCCTGAGCCTGCTGGCTCTACCCCTCACCAGACCCAGACTGCCTTAGGGACCACTGGCCTCCCTGCTGCCCACAGGTTCCAAATTAACACAGCACCTGACTTTCTCCAATTCACCAATTGCATGGCTTCTCCTCCCCACCATTCACTAGGGAAGCACTTTCTGCTTCCCTGACCAGATCTTTCAGAAGGGCTCCCATATCAGAGCTGGGGGTGGCTAATGACATAGTTCCCCATTCCCCATCACTCTGTTTTGCTGAGCTCCCAGGCATAATGGGGGCACCATGGGTTGTATCTGGGGGGACATATGAGGGCCTTAATCCCCACCCAGAAGGAGAGGCTCAGCCCCTCTTGCTCAGCTGGCCACGCTTGACAGGTTTCTTCCCTCAAGATGATTTTTTTTTTTGCAGGGATTCAGGTTCCATTTCTTGGAGCTTGCTTCTTTTTGAGGATGCTTAGGCTATCCAATGTGGCCTGAAGCCACATTGTGCAGAGGACTCAAGTTCCTTGACATGGGTCTGCGAGGTTTCATAAAAATCAAGGGAAATTAGTGGGCATCTGTTTTAAATATCTTCAAGTACTGTATGATAAGTAAGAAATTCACTGAACACTGTAACAGGTGGCTTTCTGCTTAGAAAACCCAAAAGACTTTCAGGAAGTGGTGTGGTTAACCCCATGCTCTACCCAAACAATCTCACACCCAGCCCAGACAGAACACCTAATGACACCTGGCAGGAATAGTGCTTTTCAAGCACACAAGTGTAACATTGGTGATTTTCTGTGTCAGTGCAGTAGGCCATGGCCAGACCTGCTGCAGCCCCCATGATGCAGTAACTGATAGAACTCAGAAGTGGGATTGCACTGCAAGGAATTCCTTGCACGGTACCAGCGTGCACTGGCGTGTGTACCGGCCCACCCAGGGCACTCCTGGGTACTTATTATACAAGTCTGTAGGTCCAGGTCCCCCAGCACAGCAGAGCCCTCTCTCAAGTGGGCCACTGACTTTCACAAAAGGAACCGGAGAATGACAACCACTCGTGTTGCTCTTTAATCGTGTGTGTGCTATTTGCACTGCTTTTTTTGCCAGTTGGTAGGCAAGAGAAGTGAAAACCAGCTTACACTGAGGCAGACTTGTCATCCTTGGCCCTCTTCAAAACTAGCTCAACCCTCATGGTATGGCAAGACTTCGTCAGCTCCTGTGAGCTTCATTCAAGTCATCAAAGCTCTGTGGTGCATTCTAATGAGTGAACGAGATCATAAATATTCAGACATTTGAATGCTTCTGAGCAAGCTAGGGCTCAGGGTTCAGGATAAAGCAGTGGAAAACCACAGGAGCTGGAGTGTCCAAGTCCCCATACTTGCCACATGTCGTTTTCAGAACTTACAGGAGAGCAGCATGTGTCCTTCTTCCACATTTAGACAACTGACAGTCAATAAGTGTAAGGCTATAAACATGCTTTGCGGAATACATACACGAGCGTAATAATTACTCTAGGATGTACACAGTATAGGAGAAGAAAATTGCAGCAAAGGATTCATGGCATTAATGATCCTAATTAGAGGTATTGATGAGCAACTTTGACTACTTCACAGTCTTAGCCAAGATTAACAGCATAAGGGAAGCGTCAAGGATGTGGGTTTGGTCATGAGATGAGTGTGAGTCAGAATTCAGCATGAAGCCTCATGAGTTATAGGCCTGTGAGCAAATTACTAAATGTCTCTAATCCTCAGTTTTTTCATTGATTCATTTTTAATTAATGATATTGATTATGTGAAGTACCTAAGAAATAACAGGTATTCGATGAGTGATTTGGGAGGGAAAGATGCAGTCAGCAGTGTTTCTCATGTACACACTGTCCATAGTTCTTTATTAAGTTCTGAAAGGAAGAGAGACTTTCAAAGGTCTGTGAGCAGAAATTTCTCTTCTGCAGCATAGATGATAAGACAAATAAAAGCATACTGGCAACTCCCAAGAACAGTGCACAGGCAATATACCGAAAGCACAGATTCAGGAGCTGGACTGTCTAGGTTCAAATTTCAGCTCTGCCGCTTGCTAGATATATAATTTTGGGCAAATTACTTAACCTCTCTGTGTCCCAGTTTCCTCATCTGTAAATTGGAAATGACAATCATGTCTTTCCTAGAGTGTCATTTAGATGATTGAATGATTTAATACCTGTAAGAAGCTTAGAGCAGTATCTGGCACTTAGTAAGTGTTGTATATGTGTTTGCTATTATTTTTTACTGTTACTATTGTAACCACTACTACTCTTTTACTTATTTATATCTTTCAATGACCAGATAGTGCACTGGACGTAAGAGAGATTCAATAAGCATCCGGTGAAGTGCTTTTCGAAGAAAGGAAGATGAAGGCCGTTAGATGGTAGGTGGTAAGGCTTGTGGTATCTACAATAAATAATACCAATTTTTAGCCTAAGAAACCACAGTGAATAAGGAAACTATACATGAATACATTATAGGGAAGCAGAGAATGTCTTCTTGTTCCCTAACTTAGATGACAGCCATTTGCATTCAGAGAAATGAAGTCCTGGTGTTGTCACTTGCTGGGTCACTAAAAATCCTCTAGAGTGGTTACTATCTCAGCTCCAATCCTGCCTGGGCTACTGCTGTGGGCAGGGGGAGGCCCTCCTAGACAGACCCTTTACTCAGCCAGGGCAGCCCCATTTTCAGCTGCTTTCTATATCTTGGTTCCTCTGCTTTAATAAGTTTTCCAAAAATCACTGCACTCGATGAACCAAGGAAAGAGAACAAGCAGCTACCTTCTAGTTCAGCCAACCCAGACCTCTCCCATCATGCTATTTTCCGGTAGGTCTGAATGGAGTGATAAGTGAATTGTCCTCTGAGCTGGAAGCCAAGCAAAACAACATGCTTACCTAAGACCTTTCTTCCAGCCTTCTCCCACTTTTTATTTCTTACCATCCTTTTGTGCACCAGTTATGCTATGCATTTTCTTTTTACATTTTTATGGCTGCTAAGGTTACTTTCAGAGGGATACCATGAGACAGCAGAGAAATTAATGCATCAAGGGACTTCAAGCAGAAAAATCCATCTGACCTGGTGACAGTCGGTAAGCATTAGAGAAAATCTCATTTACTTGGGAACCATAACTTTGGCAATTTCATTTCGGCTTACTTCACTGCCCTTCCCAAAGCTCTGGTTCAATCAGAGAGAGGAGGAAAATGCAATTTCACTGAATTTGGTCAGAGAGGGAACTTTGAAGTCCACTGCAAGACTGTCCTGAGGAAAGGAACCATAGAAAAATATCTCATCGTTATTGGTCCAAATCCGACTTCCTGATGCTCTATTCCATTTTAATGAAAATTTTAAGCTGCATCCCAGATTTTCCTTCTTAGCTGACGGATGGGGAGTATTGCTTCATAAGAAGGCACAGATTCTTTCTGCCTTTTTCTACTTCCAGTTGCTTTATTGGGTGCTTTATCTCAACCACTTACACCTGTTTTATGATAAAGGCTGTATTCCAGTTCATCTTGAAATGGAATGTGCTCTTCCAAATAGGCTAGGCTGAGGAAGAATGTCTTTCTCAAGAGAGGAAAAGTGGAATTTGTCAGTGATGCAAACCAGACAGGAAGAGGAGGAAGGAAACTCTGGTTATTCACAAATGCATACTAGGATGATGAAAAGTGAGCCCGACAGATTCAGTCAGCAACTGGGCCCATCAGCCTGCAGTTCAGTGATCTTGTCACTAATCACAGGGCAGATGGAACCAGGGGCCTGCTCTGGGCTGTGCACTGTTTTGTGCTTTGAACATAGTGACAGACACTAAGGGTTTCATCACACAGAGTCATGAAGCCTCTCCCTTGGGAAGACCTTTGACCTGAGTCTTGCTCTTTTTATCTTTTGTGTTCCACCTGTCCAAATTTGACTCTTCCAAACATGCCTGAGGAATGGTTCTATCCTTCTTAATTGAATTAATCCAGTTGAAGACTCAAATTAGTACTAAAACAACTCCATTTCTAAGAGGAAGCCCATTTTATCTCCTATGATGTCACCATCTCTTTGTGGTATTACACTTTTCTGACCGGTTTCCTAAAAGGGACTTTTAAAAAGAAAAAAAAATAGATTTTATATTAAAAAAAATCTAATATTTTGTAGTACCTCTGAGACAACATCTAATTTTGGGAAGAAAAAAACTAAGAAATAATTCAGTTTTGTTTTATTTTTGATGTGTGGTTTGAACCCGGGTCAATTATTGATTATTTAAGTAAGAAGCTACTAGGTATTTAGACTTGTTTTAGTAAGTATGTTGTGCCAAAGGGTTTCAATACTTTTTTGTTCGCAAGAAGTTTAACATTTAGTTGGGAAAACAAAATAATTTCAAATAGCAATTAGTGGGAAGACAATGTGATAATTAACTATGTTTTATACTGACAAAACAAAGTGCTAAAGAGCCCAGTACAGAGAACAGAGCGGGGTAGAATGAGGTGTTAATTGCATAGTGTGGATTAGCGATGCAGAAGCAGTTGCAGAGAGTTGACTACGTACAATGTTGTTAGGTAACTACCGAAGAGCAGCTCTTAGGCAGCATTTAAACAATGCTGCTCTTAGTGGTGTTGCCTTGCTCTGGGAGTACTTTATGATTCTTGATATCAGATCCTATTTAGTTACTCTAGTGTCTGGGAAGAGAAGGAATACACCACTACTGCTATCATGTGTTAGGCTGAATCTGAAGGTTCCAGGGAAGGTTTACCATGGGGAAAATGGAGCTAATTCAAGCTTTCACCAGATAGCTTTGATTCTACTGGCTAAACTCATTCTTCTCTCTTCAAAATGTTTTTTAGTCTTCCCCAAGATGTCTAACAGTGTTCATGAAGACTAGTACCAGGGGGCTTTGAAGGAGTAGATTTCATTTGCCATCAACGTTGTTATTACTTTATGTGGTATAAAGCTGGGCTCTTCCTGTCATACACTTAAAGCGCTGGGGCGTGTTAACATTTTCCTGTGAGTAATGAAGATCCTTCTTCAGATGTTTTGCACTCTATTTATTGGGGAAGCTGAAGGAAAAAAAGATAGCAACATGAGTGACATTGTGTGAGGTGACCTTTCCGGCCCTTCTGCAGAGGCCATAGGTGTTAATGCTTAATGCTACCTACAAAACCACCAAAAACTTATGTCTTACACTGGTCCTTTCTGAGACTGGTTCATCTCATTCCTTTGGGCATCTATTCCAGTAGAGGCTTGTTGGTAAGCTTGGGTTTGTTATAAAAGGTTCAATGGGATTTCTGTAAAAGTCATAATTAATCGTACATTTCTGATTTGTGAACTGGATGGAAACAAAGTTGCTTGCATGCTTTTATTCATTTGAAACTGTCAAAACACACGCAGATTATTTGATGGGCTACCAGGGACCACCAGCATCATTTGGAGCACACTACGGGAAACACTGCCTTAGGTCCCTTGAGGGAACAGACTACATTGTCTGAAAAGAGAACCAGATGGGGACCTGGCCGTGTGGGTGGGACAGGGAAAGAGCCTAAATGGGAAAAGCAGTTTTTATCCAGTCTCACAACATGCCTGACACTAAATGTGAGGGGAAGGTTTTCCCACACCCACCAGTGCTCCAATTCTCTGGGCACCATTTGTGTCCTACAATTAAATTATGACACTAACGACCTAGGGTTAGTACAGACCTCACAGGTTAAGGACTCAGCCCTACGAGACTTCCCCTGAGTTTAGATGTCAATTGCAAGTAGTGGGTCACCAGGTTACCCACGCTTCTGTCCAACCTGGTGACAAATCTTGGATTCCCATGCCTGCCTCCTCAGTTTTGATAACTTGCTATCATGGCTCACCAAACTCAGGGATATGTTTACTTACACTTACTGATTTGCTATAAAAATATAGCAAAGGATACAAATGAACAGCCAGATAAAAGAGGAATGTAGATGACATCGGGAAGGATCCTGAGTACAAGAGTTTCTGTCCCTACAGAACTGAGGTACATCCCCCTTCCTGAACATGTATGTTCATTAACTTGGACACTCTCTGAACTCCATATTTTAGTGATTTTTATAGAGGCACGACCAATTATTAACTCAATCTCCAACCGCTTTCCCCCTCCTGGAAGATGGGGAGTGGGGCTGAGTTCCAAGCTTCTGATCACGACTCATCTTTCTGGTGCCCTCCCCCAATCCTGAAGCTATCCGGGAGCCCATCCAAAATTGCCTCATAAGAACAAAAGATGCTCCTATCTCCAGGAAATTCTAAGGGATTTAGGCACTCTATGTCGGGAACCAGGATCAAAGACCAAATATTAAATACAAAGATGTTTCTAATATCCTTGTCACTTAGGAAATTACAAGGGTTTTAGAGCTCTATGCCAAGAACCTAGGGCAAAGATCAAATATATATTTTTGTTATGTCACAGAGCCTGATCCTGGGGTATGGTTAGTTTTCTTGCAATTAGGCAAAATGATGGGGTGGCTGCAATACAATATTCCAGAGATAGCGGAACCTCAGTGGGGATGACTCTGTGGAACTGGGAACCAAGCAGCATAGACTAAGAGGTCCCAGCGGAGATGCCCTCAGCAGAGTGTGGTGGGAGTGCAGAGGACTGTTGGAGGCACCGTAAGCCCTACCAATTGTTTTGTATACCCTTACAGTCCTGTGAAATCAGAAAAAAATTACTCCACCCTAACTGGGTTACTCTCCATTTGTCTTGATGACATCAGCCTGGGCTTCTTGTAAGATCCAAGAGTGGCAATAAAGCCCTGATAGCCAAACTTCTCATCAACCTTGGTGAAGGGGTGTTCAAAGCATATTTCTTGTATTTAGAAAAATTAAGAAACACAAATGCCATTGCATTCCAGAAGCCATGCGGCAATTCAGATCTGTTAAAAGTCTCCAACAGAAGATGACTGAGAAAAAGACCTAACCTCCACTGGGGTATAGATTTCTCTGATCCTGCTCGAGAACTGGCTTAACAAGCAAAGAAAATTTAACAACAAAAATGCACAATAACTAACAATTACCTAAGCAACATTCCCATTTGGTAAAATGGAAAAAAGAAAAACGTAAGGCCGTATTTGTTGTAATTCGTCACTATTTCTAAGCAAAAGTGACCAGCGACACTCTGAATACTTCTCTGGAATTTTGGTAATTGAATATGGGGCATTTAAAAGACCTTCAGTGGTCCTGAGCACTTACTTGTGTGTGTTCCACTCACAACATATCAAGCATATTAGAATGAACTGACAACCCACATTTAATTAAATAAATACAGAAATATAAGAGTTATAGGTTTTCAGGTTACATTTTTATAAGTAAAAACATTAGTTTTAATTTTGTGATTTTTTTCTTTTTTATACTTGAAACCAATCAATTTCTTTTTCTATATCTCAAACATTCTCATAGGCCCTTGGAAATCTTGAGGGTTGCAGGCAGTTGTACCTTTGGTGCCTAATGGATTAAAGGACCAATCTAGATGGAGAGCTGGCAGTCACATGTATGTGTTTTTACAACTGACCTGTCCTCTTGCTCCTCATAAAAACTGCAGAGTTTACAAGGTGGGGGAAACCTTAAGCTAGTGTCAGAGTCTATCACTTAACATGAAGTACCCTTTCCTTCCTGGATGAATTGTAAAATTATTTAATTTCAGTAGAAGGAATGTGAACAATTTTGTCCTTAAAGCATCCATAAGGAGAATGAAAATAAGTTATAATTATGATTCAAATAAATTAAACCAGTAGCTGGTTATTTATGGCTTTCAACTGCAAAGGCATTGCTATTTGATCAGGTATATTTTGTAAGAGTATGAAATCTCTCTTTTTTTAATTGGCAGGCTTGGGGTAGCTTGAAACAGTGAAATATTGGCAAGAATACTGGACATAGTGAGAGGAAAAGTGAATTTTGCTTTTCTTCTTTCACTAAGGAATTGTGTGTTATTGCATTTCTTGCCCTTTCTAAGCCTCTGTTCTTTCCCTTGTACGGTGCATGATTTGGGGAAGATAGGCATTTCCTAAACTTCAGTCATTTACAAAGCACTTTCATGATTTTTGCTATACTCACATGACATTAGGCCAGTAATTTTATAGTATTTTTCTTTGTATAGATTCAATTCTTTAAAAATATATTTTAGGAGCCTTCTGCTTCTGCTTGAGCTGGAGTAAAAGGGAGCAGATTTACCCTCCCATCTGAAACAACTAAAAAAATTAACAGAATATGTGAAGCAAGTACTTTCAAGACATTGACTATCAGGCAGTGAACGCCAGTGATAGCTGAGAGAGAGGAAACATCTGAGGTGAACCCTATAATTGCTGGCAGCTGATTGTCTAGAAACAGTTTCCATGGGTGGTACAGGTGGGGGATCCCCAGCAAAGCCTGACAGTCTCCCTGAGTTGAGGAAATGGAGCAGGAGTTAGGAAAGGTCAAATGCTGGAGAGGAAATAGCTGTATAATCAGAAAACTCTAGAGATTTAAAGAGGAATTCCCACAAGTATTCAGCTAAGTATTGATCAGTGCATGAATGTGAGGAAATGGCTCAAAGCTAGGGGAAAAGAACCATCTGAAAGTACTAGAGGAAACAATCAGCAGGGGTTGCAGAAGGCTGGGAATGGTGTCTCTTCCTGCCAGCCAGACCTCACAATTCATGGAGCATCAGGTATTCAGAGGGTATTGTCTCAATAGTAGGGCAAAATTAGCCCTCGACTCTGCTCTGTTCTCACATAACAAAAGGTCTAGCTTGAAAGCAAGACCTGGAAGAATCAAACTGTTACCAAGTAACTTAACTGCATCCTTGAACAAAGCTCAAGAATGTTTATTTAAAAATTCAAAATATCCAGCACTCAACAAAGTAAAATTCAAATTTCTGGTACCTAATGAGAAATTCCAGACATGCGAAGAAGCATGAGAAGAAAAAGCAATCAACCAAAATTGATCCAGAAATTACAGAATCTGTCAAAAAGAACATTAAATCAGTTACTATAACATATATGGCTATATGCCAATATGGTCAAAATGCTAAAGGAAAGACTGAAGATTGTTAGTAAGGAAATAAAAGGTGAAAAAGATTCAAATCAGACTCCTAAAGGTGAAAACTATAATGTTTGAGGCACAAGGCACACTAAGTGAAGGCTATACTTTTAGGGATCATTTCTATAGTTTGTTACTAGAGAAGTTTCTCTGAACCTGTAAATTATTGGGAAAAAAAAGCTCACTAGATGGGATTAATGTCACAGGGGACATTATAGAAAGAAAGACTGAGACTGAAGACATAGAAATAAAAGCTATCCAAAATGAAACATAGAAGAAAAAAGAGTTAAACAGTGAGCAGAGCTTCAGTGAGTTGTGGGAAAACTTCAAGCAATTTAATAAACATGTAATTGTAGTCCCCAAAGGGGTAGGAGAGTAGACCAAAAAAATATTTTAAAAGATAATAGCTGAAAAATTTCTAAACTATGTGAAAATTATAAAGCTACAGGTTCAAGAAGCTCAAAGAATCCAAAGCACAAGAAACAGAATAAAACTGCACCAAAGTATATAATAATTAAAATATTCAAAACCAGTAATAAAAATAAAATCTTGGAAACATCCAGGGAATAAAGTCACATTACATACAGAGGAACAAGGATAAGGATTACTACAGATTTCTCATAGAGTACAATGCAAGTGAAAAGACAGTGGAGAAATAGCCTTAAAGTACTAAAAGAAAGACTGTCTTAGAATTTTATACACAAAAAAGTATCTTCAAAAACAAGGGCAAAACAAAGCCCTTTTCTTCCAGACAAAAAAGGAAGAAAGATTTTTATCAGTAGTAGAACCATACTAATATATTAAAGGAAGTCTTTTAGAAGAAAATGATATTAGGTAGAAATATGAATCTATGCAAAACAATGAAGGGCACCAGAAATGGTAAGTACATGGATAAGGATATAACATATTTTTTTATTATTTACATATTTTTAATAATAAATTGATTATTTAAACAAAAATGATAATGTCAAGTGAAGTTTCTAATATAGTAAGAGTACAACGTATGATAATAATAATACAACAAAGCCTGGGAGGGGAAAAACGAAACTATGCTATTGTTAAGGTTTTTATGCATGAAGTAGTATTGAATTAATCTAAGGGAGATTTTGATAAATTGAAATTATATGCTATAAACTCTAAAGAAACCTTTAAAAATATGAAACAGAGATATATCTGAATGAACAGAGCTGATAAGGTGGGATCATACAAAATAATTGAAGAGAAGGCAGAAAAAGAGGAAAAAGGAACAAATAGAAAATAAATAGCAAGATGGTAGATTTTAAACTTAACCATATCAGTAATTACCTTAAATAAAAATAAACTAAGAATTCTAATTAAAAGGTAGAGAATATATGATCAGGAGTCACTCCAAGGTGGTGGACCAGAGACACCACCAGCCAGAGTGTCTCAGTAAGAAGTTTTAGAAGAAAGAGAACAGCCAAAGAGACAGAAAAACTTAGATCAGATGATGGTCTGAAGGAAGGGTTCCAGAACCTTTAGGAGACTCCACGGGGAAGAGGTTGTGGAGCAGAACTGGAAGGAATAAAGTATAGGAAAGATCAACCCCTAAAAGCCTGGGAGACCACTGAGAAGGGTAGGTGGAGTAGTTAGTTTCTCCCTCTCTTGAATCTCAGACAGTTGATGGGATACTGAGCTGCTGGAGGGACCTTCTGCCCACAGAAGCCCAGAGACTGCTGCCACCATTGAGCTGGGAGCTGCTGGTGGATAGGGCACCAGGCTCCCAGCCCTTCCAGGGTGCCTCCCACTCCACACACCTGAGCCTTGATGACAGGCACCTTATTGCTTCTCTACCCATAGTGCACCTCTGTCCTCCCAGGGGGCTTCAATTCCTCAGGTTTTATCTTGCTCTTCCCCACACAGACATTTCCCAACTCTGGTCCAGATTGCAGGAGCTACAGGGGTCCAGTGGTTCCCAGATGATCTGTGTGACTCCTGAGTCCAATAATCCTGGGTGGACTGCTTCCTTGAGAGAAGGTTGGTGATGACCAGAGTAGCTTTCCTCAACCCAGACTCTTTTCCTCCCTTTCCCCTCCCTCACCCTGTGGCTAGAGAGAGACAATTGAGCTGCCACATGGAGGCTTTCACAGGGAGCGGGGCTCAGCTTTTCCTTTTGTTGTCCTGCAGTGAACTGAACTGAGGGGTGCTTGGACTGTAAGCTCCCTGCCCACTAGCCTTCCTTGGTGCTGCTTGCCTGATGGTCCCATCAGAGTGGGACACAACCCAAAGCAGAGGGACATCAATCCAGCTTGGGCACCCCTTGGGTGACTGGGTACCAGCATGTTTCTCTCTAGTATGGACAGGGATTGATCTCTGGGATGTGGGGATGGGACCCCAGGCCAGACCCCATATCCCCAGGTCTCAATCACATTCCCTGGGGGCACAGAGGGAATATTTGTAAATTAGTATCAGGAGGTGCGGGTGCCCACAGGGGCAGAACAGGGGGGAGACTGCAGTGTGGGTTCTAGCTGCAACGTGGTTGTGGGGACTTCTCCGCCCAAGAAAGGGCAATTATCCCAGCTCAGGACAGGGCAGGGAGCCTCCCAGCCTGCATCACATTTGTAGGGGACCTCAGCTGGCTTGAGGTCCTGCCTGATGGCATAGGCCTAGGGGAAACCATGGAATATGGGAGGGTGGAAAGGAGTGAGGCCTTCACCAGACTGCTGTATTATGGGTCTCAGACAGCCCCATCTCTACATGCAGACTTTGGTTGAGTGGGACCACTTCAGTGCCTCCCTGGCAGCATTCCCCAGAGGTGGGGAATGGACCTTTGACCACTGCACATCCTTTGCCACCATTTGTGAAGCTTGAGGGCAGGCTCACCCCACCTAACTCTGCCCAGCCTCATTCCTCTATCCACTTCTGCTGTAGTGGAGAATAAGGACTCACCTGGAGGTTCCAGGGCCCCACCCACCATCCGGGGCATTTGAATGCTTCTCTTGAAGAACTAGAGCTGGTCACATGACCACCAAACAGCATTGCAGCTCATTTCTTCTGCAAGCACAATCTACTAACAAGGAGGTCAGTTTTCACCCATTTATAGTATTTGCTGAATTAATAAACCACAGGATGTGGTCTATTCTCACCCACAAGCACCACCTACTGGCTCAGAGATTAAACTGGGTGAGTCATTATCTAAACAAAAGAAAATCCAAAAGTAAGAAGAAATGGCTGCTACACATGAGAAGGAATCAGGGAAAGAACTCTGGGAAGAATGAAGAATCACAGAAAAAGGATGCCCCCAAAAGAGAACACCGGCTCTCTAGCAATGGATACCAACCAAAATCAGAATATTGAAATGACAGATGAAGAATTTTGAACATGGATTGCAAGGAAGCTTAATGAAATACAAGGCAAAATAGAAAACCAACACAGAGAAACCACAAAAACAATGCAGGAAATGAATGAAAAAGTCACTAAAGAAATTGAATTACTTAAAAAAATGAAACAGAAATTCTGGAAATGAAAAAATTCATTCAAGGAAATACAAAACACACTGGAAAACGTTAAGAATAGATCAGGCAGAAGGAACCATCTCAGAGCTTGAAGACAAAACCTTTCAATTAAACAAGTCAATCAAAGAGATAGAACAGAGAAATAAGAGGAAGGAGCAAAGGCTACAAGATATATGGTATTATGTAAAGAGGCCTAACATAATAATCATGGACATCAATCATGGACATCCCTGAGGGTGAAGAAGAAAATACTCAGGGGTGGAAAACTATTTGAGGGAATAATTGAGGAAAATTTCCCTGATCTTGCCAGAAATCTAGATATCCAGATAGAAGAAGGTCAAAGACTCCTGGGAAATTCATCACAAAGAGACAAACACAATGACAAATAATCATCAGGCTATCCAAAGCAAATGCTAAAGAGGCACTCTTACAAGACATAAGGCAAAAGCATCAGGTAACTTACAGAAGAAAACTCATCAGGCTGACTGCAGACATTTTCTCAACTGAGACCTTTCAAGCCAGAAGGGATTGGGGCCCCATTCTCAGTTTTCTAAAATACAATAATGGCCAGAATGAACTTTTTAAACCCCAAAACTAAGTTTTATATATGAGAGGGAAATAAAGACTTTCTCAGACAAGCAAATGATGAAGGAATTTGTCAAGACCAGACCTGCCCTCCAGGAAGTACTCAGAACTGCTTTATACACGGATCAGCAGAATAAACATCCACCAGTGTAAAATCACCCAAAAGCTAAAGGTCAAAGCCCAGGCACCACAGTGGCTCAAGAGATAAAACAAAGCAACAGAGTTCTATTCAACAGGATGAACAGAAATCCACCCCACCTATCAATTCTTTTAATAAATGTGAGTGAATGGCTTGAACTCCCCACTAAAGAGACATAGACTAACAGAATGGATAAAAAAATACAAGCCAAGTATCTCTTGTCTCCAGGAAGCACATCTAACCCAAAAGGACTCATTCAGACTGAAGCAAAGGAATGAAAAACAATATTCCATGCAAATGGAAACTAAAAGAATGCTAGTGTATCAGTTCTCAGATAACATACTTTTGTTGTTCAAGTCAACAAAAGTAAAGAAAGAGAAAGATAGTCATTATAATGGTAAAGGGAAAATTCAACAAGACAAAACAATTCTAAATATTTATGCACCTAATGCAGGTGTGCCCAGATTCATAAAGCAAATTCTACTTGATCCAAACAAAATAATAAACAGCAGCAGCACCATAATAGCCAGGGATTTCAAAACCCCTCTGACAGAACAGGATAGATTCTCCAAACAGAAAATAAATAAAGAAATAAAAAACTTAAATAGAACTCTAGAACAAATGTGCCTAACAGACATTTACAGAACGCCCCACCCCCAATCCACTGAATATACGTTCTCCTCAGCTCATGGAACATTCTCTAAGACCAATCACATCCTAGACCACAAAACATGTCTGAACAAATTTTAAAAAATAGAAATTATACCATGCATCTTCTGAGACCACAGTGGAATAAAATTAGAAGCCAACTCCAACAGAAACACTGATCTCTACACAAAATCATGGAAACTAAACAACCTCCTGCTGAATGATTATTGGATTAAGGAGGAAATTAAGATGGTAATCAACAGATTCTTTGAGTTAAATGATAAAGGAGACACAAGTTTTCAAAAATCTGTGGGACACAGTTAAAGCAGTCCTGAGAGGAAAATTCATAGTCACACGTATGTCTACATCCAAAAGACTGAAAGGTCTCAAATCAACAATTTAATGAATCATCTCAGGGATGTGGGAAAAGATGAGCAAACCAATCACAAACCCAGTAGAAGAAAAGAAATAACCAAGATCAGACCAAAACTAAATGAAATCAATAACAAAAGAACTATAGAGAAGATTAATGAAACAAAAAAATTGGTTCTTTGAAAAGGTAAACAAAATTGGCAGGCCTCTCATTGGATTAACCAGAAACAGAAAAGAAAGGACTCTAATAAGCTCAATCAGGCATGAAAAAGGAGAAATTACAACTGATACCACAGAAATACAAAATGTCATCTCTGAATACTATAAAAATCTCTATGCACCTAAACCTGAAAACATGGAGGAAATGGACAAATTCTTACAAACAGACAACCTCTCTAGGCTCAATCAGGAAGAAATAGAATTCCTGAATAGACCAATTTAAGTAATGGAATTGAAGCAAAAATATAAAATCTTTCAACAAAAAAAAAGTGCTGAACCTGATGGTTTCACATCTGAATTTTACCAGACCTATGAAGAACTGGCATCTATCCTGCAGAAGTTATTTCATAATGTCAAGAAGGAAGGAATCCTCCCTAACACATTTTATGAAGCCAGCATCACCTTGATACCAAAGCCAGGAGAAGTTTCAACGAAAAAAGAAAACTACAGACCAATAACCCTCATGAATATAGATGCAAAAATTCTTAATAAAATCCTAGCAACTGAATTCAGCTGCTCATCAAAAAAATAATCCATCACAACCAAGCAGGCTTCATGCCAGAGATGCAACGATGGCTCAACATAAGCAAATCTATAAATGTAATTCACCACATAAATAGAAGTAAAAACAAAGACCATATCATCCTCTCAATCAATGCAGAAAAAGCATTTGACAAAATTCAGCACCCTGTTGTGATAAGAATGCTTAACAAAATAGACAAAGGTGGGACTTACCAAAAAATAATAAAAATCATACACAATAAACCCACAGCCAACATCATACTGAATGGAGAAAAATTGAAAGCATTTCTGCTTAGAACTGGAACCAGACAAGGTTGCCCACTATTACCACTTCTATTCAGCATAGTGCTGGAATTCCTAGCCAGAGCAATCAGACAAGAGAAAGAAATCAAAGGTATCCAAATGGGGGCAGAAGAGATCAAACTCTTTGCCAATGATATGATCTTATATCTAGAAAACCCCAAATATTCTGCCAAGAGACCACTGGAATTGGTGAATAAATTCAGCAAAGTCTCAGGTTACAAAATCAATGTACACAAATCAGTAGCATTCATATATGCCAACAACAGTAAAGCTGAGAGCCAAATCAAAGGCTCAATATCTTTCATGATAGCAACTAATAAAATGAAATACCTAGGAATGTATTTAACTAAGAAGGTGAAAGACTTCTACAGGGAGAATTATTAAACATTGAAAAAGGAAATAGCAGAGGTCATAAACAGATGGATAAACACACCAGGCTCATGGATTGGCAGAATCAACATTGTTAAAATATCTATATTACCCAAAGTGATCTACAGATTTAAAGCAATCAATCTCTATTGAAATACCAACATTATTTTTCACAGACCTAGAAAAAATAATTCTATGCTTCACATGGAACCAGAGAAGATCCCATATAGCCAAAGCAAACTTAAGCAAAAAGAACAAATTGGGAGGCATTGATTTACCAGACTTCAAGTTATACTACAAGGCTATAGTAACCAAAACTGTGTGGTACTGGCACAGGAACAGAGACACAGACCAATGGAACAGAACTGAGAACCCAGATACAAAACCATCCTCATATATCCATTTAATCTTTGACAAATCAGACAAAAGCATATACTGGGGAAAAGAATCCTTATTCAATAAATGGTTTGGGGAAAACCGGATAGTCAGATGTAGAAGACTGAAACAGGATCTGTACCTTTCACCTCTCACAGAAATCAACTCATGGTGGATAACAGACTTAAACAGAAGGCATGAAACTATAAGAATTCTTGAAGAAAATGTTGGAAAATGTCTTATAGACATTGGCGTAGGCAAAGAATTTATGAAGAAGACCCCAAAGGCAATCATAGTAACAAAAAAAAAATAATTAAGTGGGACCTGATCAAATTAAAAAGCTTTTGCACAGCCAAGGAAGCTATCATGAGAGCAAACAGACAACCTACAGAATGGGATAAAATATTTGCATACTATACATCCAATAAAGGGCTGATAACTAGAATCTATAAAAACCCAAGCAAATCAACAAGAAAAAATCAAACAACACCATTAAAAAGTGGGCAAAAGACATGAACGGAAACTTTTCAAAAGAAGACAGACTAATGGCCAATAAACATATGAAAAAATGCTCAACATCTCTAATCATCAGGGAGATGCAAATCAAAACCACAATGAGATATCACTTAACTCTAGTGAGAATGGCTTTTATCAAAAAGTCTCAAAACAACAAATGTTGGCATGGATGCAAAGAGATAGAACACTCATACAGTGCTGGTGGGACTGCAAACTAGTACAACTTCTATGGAAAGTAGTATGGAGATACCTCAAAGAACTAAAAGTAGAACTATCATTTGATCTAGCAATCCCACTATTGGGTACTTACCCAAAGGAAAAAATGACATTCTATAAAAAAGGCACCTGCACTTGAATGTTTATAGCATCACAATTCACAACTGCAAAGATGTGGAAACAACCTAAGTGCCCAGCAATACATGAGTGGATTAATAAAATGTGATATATGTATACCATGGAGTACTACTTAGCCATTCAAAAAATGGTGAACTAATACCTCTTGTACTAACCTGGATGGAACTGGAGACCATTCTTCTAAGTGAAGTATCACAAGAATGGAAAGACAAATATCACATGTACTCACCATTAAATTGCAACACTTAGGCGCACATATGGGAAAACCACTTTAAATATAAAGACACAAATTGGTTAAAAGTAAAAGGGTGGAAAAAGATATACCATATTAATACTAATCAAAAGAAAGTTGGACTGGCTGTACTAATATCAAAAAAGACAATATCATAACAAAGACTAATATCAGGGATAAAAAAATGGCCATTTCATATTGATAAAGGGGTCAATTCCATCAGAGAACATACCAATCCTATATATTTATATAGCTAACAACAGAGCTTCAAAACACATGAAGCCAAAACTGATGGAACTGCAAGGACAAATAGAAAAACTCATAATTATGGTTGGAGGTTTCACCACCCTTGTCTCCATAATTGGTAGATGAAGTAGGTAGAAAATTAGCAAGAAACTTGAACACTCCTATGCCACTTGATCTGGTTAACATTTATAGAACAGTCCACTCATCTACAGCAGAATACACATTCTTCTCAAGGGCACACAGAACATCTGCCAAGAGATACCATATTCTGGGTCATAAAACAAGTCTCAATAAATTAAAAAGGGTTCAAGTCACACATAGCATGTTCTTTAGTCACAGAGGAATTAAAGTGGAAATCAATAAGAAGAAGATATGTGGACAATCTCTGAATATTTTGAAAATAAATAACACTTATACATTGCCCATGGGTCAAAGCAGAATTCAAAGGGGAGATTAAAGAATATTTTGAATGGAATGAAAATGAAAATACAATATATCAGATCTGTGGGATTCCTAACGCAGTACTTAGGAGGAAATTTACAGCACTTAACCCCTCTATTAGAATAGAATAAAGGTCTGAAATCAATGACTCTGACTTTCACCTAAGAAACTAGAAAAAGAAGAGGGAATTAATCCTAAAATGAACAGAAGAAAGAATCGAGCTTTGTTTTGGCAACAGTTAGCCATGGGATCTGGACAAGTATTGTTCTCTCTGGTTCTGCCTGGTTTCATCACTTGAAAAATGAGGATTATAAACAATATCAGTGTTTCCCAAATGCTGGGCCTGCTGAGTAAGA
The DNA here is from genome assembly GCA_963574885.1 of Lepilemur ruficaudatus. NCBI lineage: Eukaryota > Metazoa > Chordata > Mammalia > Primates > Lepilemuridae > Lepilemur > Lepilemur ruficaudatus. The sequence continues at coordinate 75,724 of CAUYRT010101460.1, read as the reverse complement.
ATCACAAGAGGAGCTTTTTAGAAACACCAGTTTCCAAGAGCTGCCCCAGACCTAGGGGACCAAAAATTTCTGAGTAGGGCCTGAGAACATGTATAATATATTTAAACACAGAAGTGATGGGAATGTCCTAAGAGCGGTGGGACCAGTGTCCTCCTCCTTGGCGGCATTCTGTTCAGTGACACGACCTGCACACCAGGAAGCCAGAGCCCTGGACAGGAGGGCTCTTAGCTTCAGTATAGTCTTTGCCCCCCTGTAACTCAAGCAGCTCAGTCATCGGGAGGGACCACAGGGCCTAGACATGAGGATATTAACAATGACCAGGATGGACTAACAACAGAGATCTTCCATTCATCTAATAAAGTTGTGTAAGCCTCACGATTCATCATCCCTTCCTAGGTAGGTGAAGGAGTCTGATTATGACCTAAGCTTGTTCCCAACCTTTCCCGTAATGTCAGAACTGAGGATGTGATTTAATTTGTTTCATTTTCATTTCATTTATGATTATGTTTATTCCATAATTTATTTCTTTAATGCATAAATGCCTTTATTTATATCTTTGAATGACCCTAACAAATTACTGCTGACATCTTTTCAAACTATTGTCTAAAATGCCTTTCATTTGGAGTGAATTACTCTTTCTGGAGTAAATTACACTTCCGAGTCTTTTGTTTCTTGGTTGTCCTTTGAGAAATTAGCCTTCTTCATGTTTTGAAATTTTGGTTTGCAGCTCATTTGAGTATCTCCTCCAAACCTTTCCCTGCCTAAGAGTTTGGTGGTTTTCTCCACCTAGCTCAGCTCTCCTACACCTAAGGCAGAACCAAGTTTCCATTCGAGCTTGGGATGTACTTCCCCTAGGGGACATTGAGGGACATGGCAGATCCACTGCTGAGTCTGCACCTCAGTTCCTGGGAGTCATACTTCATCTTCCCCCTTTGTGCTGCAGACTCTCAGCTTCATCTGAAGCCATAGTCTCAGCAGGGTGGAGGGCCCTGTCCGCTGTGGCATCAAACAGGAAGCCTGGCTCTGCGCCAGGTCTCACTCACAATTAGAGCTCCTTGTCCCAGAGGGACCAAACTCTCAGTCACTCTTGCCTACTTCCAGAGCCCAGACAACCCACAATGTATGTTTTTCTTTTGTTTCTGGCCCACAGAGATGTTTATCTTGTACCAGAGCCTTGTTAGATCTTCCTGCTTTTTTTTTTCTTTTTTTAAAATATTTCATCTGTCACTGGTAATATGTTCAGAGCAGAAAGGCGAACTCACAGCCTTTTGATCATTATAAAAGTCTGAATTAATTCATTTGAAAATGGTAAATAAATGAGTTTTCTTTCAAGCCCCTGTCTCCACCGTGAGCTCCACATCCTCTGTGATAATGCAAGAAATCCTTCTGGAAGATACCTACCTATGATTGACTCCTATTTATTCCTCCACTTGACAGAGCCTGAGCATTGACATCCTCTATTAATACTTGCAATATGTTTTACAAGTCAGTACTTGTTGATTTGTTAGAAATGTTATGTGTGCACATGTCCTGTTTTCCAAATAATCTGCCAACTGCTTAAAAGCAGGGACCATGACTTGTCGTTAAAGTATTCCCCAAGTGACATATTCTCTGGTAGCCACACACAGTAATTCTGGATACAAATATCAATTAGCAGATTGATTTATTCCATGCATCTCAAATTTTCTTAATTACTCAATCAAGTGCACTATGATGTTTAACAAAAATATTTATGTATCCAAAGGTAGTGTTAAAATACAAAAATGGACAGTTGTATACAAATGTGTACATATTTGACATTTTCAGGGTTTTTTTCCCCCGTGCTACATGCTTTGAGAGCTAGTGACTGTTGACCTTACAACTTGGAAAACACTGTACAGTTGTCTACCATACATTTACCATTGCTATGGAGAGAGAAAAATTTCCCATGAGAGGGGCCTCCAGCCTTGCCCATCAGGAAGTCAGCTACCTGTGACTAGAGAGCCTGAGTACATTCTTTCTGGTAGCAGGTGTTAACCCACCTCTGCTAGTTAAGAGCCTGCAGGGCTCCTACCTTTGGGAGATAAAGAGGCAGTCTGTGTGGGGTCCCTCCTCCACCCCCATAGACCCATTTGTTACTGGGGCTACACCCCCTGCAGGAATCTTTCAATGCTCTTCAAATCATGGGTATGCACAATGCACCTGACCTTGTTCAAAGACAGGGGCTGCGCTGCCCCCGGGCAAAGACTGAAGAAATACAGAAAAATATATCTTACCAGGCTTTTTTTTTTGACTCAGCTGTATAGAAAGGCTCCTGTGTCTCGACTAAAATACTTATTAGTTCTCCCTTTTTTCTTTTTACTCCAATAAATTAACTAATGCACACCATCAGTCGTTCATGATTCAGCAGTAAGAAGCTTTCCTTTGATGAGATGCAGCCAGTAGGAAAAAATGCAAAACTTTGTATCCCCTACATTTTAGATCATTTACTTAACCCCCGAGAAGAATGTTCTTTGTGCCCCTCATTGAATCAGGAATGGACTTTGTGCAAAGCATGTTTTGTCCTGTGGAAAAGATAAAACCCTTTGGAGGGTGGCAGCTACTCAAAGGGAACAGATGCCTACAGGGTGTTCTCACCATGCTGGGGGTGGCTGGTGACAAGGTGTGACATCTGCAGGAGCCCCCCAGTCCTTCCCCATAGACAGAAGCTCATTCACAACACAATAGCAGAAATCTGGCCCTTCCTTGAAAGGCAGTTTACTCAGGACTCTACCCACCCAAGGCTGTTTGAATTTTGATTATAAAATGGGGGAAAGGACGTGAAATCTGTGTGAGGCCACCACCCCAACCCCGCTCCCTACCCCCACACGGGCAATTTTTGGCTGTGAGTGGCAAAGACTGTAATTAAAGGAATTCACTGTAAGACATGTGTCCATGTATGTGTATGAGAAAAAATGAGGGATACTTAACAAAAATGTAATTTGTTAAGTGATTGAAAGTTTATCCCTATATTCTAGGTTTCCTTTCAAGTTTCAGTTTAGGCTTACAAAGACAAACTAGGTAGTTACTGCATTCCTAAAACTCTGTGAAATGGATTTAAAACAGAATGGCAGTTTGAAAACATGTCTCAGTCAGGAGTGGAACACTAGGAACATGCTTTAATATTGGATTTTTTCCAAGGAAGTACTCAGATGTGAAATATATTCATGCATATGGGAGCAGTCACAGAAAACGGTACTGTTGACTAGGTTTGCCAGAAGGATTCGGTTGTTAAAAAGGGAAGGCCTGAAAGGTAGGGGATCCAGGGCTGAGCTTGACTTAAGATAAACCAGGGATTTGGAAGAGTTTAGCAAAGACCACCATCCAATCTCCTGCGATGGGGAGTGGATGGGTATGTGTTATAAGTCAAATTATATCCCTTAAAAAGATATGTTGGAGTCCTGACCATTGGTTCCCCAGAATGTAATCGTATTTGGAAATAATGGTATTTGTAATTAAGATGAGGTCATACTGGATTAGGTTGGGCCCTAATCAAATGACTTTCTCCTTATAAGAAAAGAAAACAGAGGAGACAGAAGACACACAGGAAGAACACCAAGTAATGATGAGGCAGAGATTGGAGAGATGCATCTACAGGCCAAGGAACACCAAGGCCTGTAGGCAACCACCAGAAGCTAAGAAGAGGCATAGAATAGATTCTCTTTCAGAGCCCTCCAGGACACCTTGCTTTCAGACCTCCAACCTCCAGAATGTGAGAGAATAAACATCTGCTGTTTCAAGCCACCCAATCTGTGGTTCTTTGTTATGGCAAGCCCTAGGAAATTAATACAGGGGAAACATGTCTACTAGGCTTCTCATAGCTGAGCGGGGGAGTCCAATGTGTAGTACAAGGTAGTATTATTTACTGTCAAGTCCTCAACAGACCATCAGGAAATGCTGTAGATTGATAAGCAAAGCTGAATGTATTAGGTCTACACAATATGGACAACACCTCCTGGACAGAGTCTCATTAGCATCTTGAAATTAGAAAATTAAGAAAGGGTATAACAAGCTGAACATATAAATGGACAATGGCCAGATCGTGTATGACCATGTATGACTCACAACCTCTGCAGCAAACATCCCAAGAAGCCAGCATTTGTCCCCCTGCAAAAACATCAATTTGAATAACTATCTATGCAAACAAATATCCTCACAAGAGCTAAGGAAGCCAGAGTACAGCACCTGGGATAGCAATTCTTGGGATTGATGAGGAAAAAAAATCATTTTTAACTCTATTCCTAATTTTTTTTGTTTCTTTACCCAACTTAGATGACATGGTCAGTCACTTGAATAATGCTTTCACTATCATAAAAAGCTTCCCTAGCTACTGTCCTGTTGTACTAATCCACAGAGTGCTAACCTGGATTAATCTTACAATTTGTGATAAAAGTTATTTTCCATTTCTTGTTCCAACTATCTGTTGGAGGTGGCTATGAGGAGCAGTGCAGTGAGAAGGGGCTGAGTTCAAGTTGGACTCAGAAGAGACAAGCACATGATTGGCTCACCATGTCTATTATGGGCACACATGGAGAGTGGGAAGGGTTTAAACTTTATACTTAAGTCTCAAAAATTTATATCTCCATTGAGCTTTGCATCTGCATATCCAACTACCCAAGAGGTAATCTTGTCTGCATACCCTACAACCACCTCAATCTGTTCATGTCTAAAATCGAAATTAAAATTGCCCTTGTTTACCAAAGGTTTGCTAACTGATCCATCAAATTGGCCTCATGATCCTTGTCAACACTGTGTCCCAGGCAGCCATGACCACAGTTCAGATTAGTGCTTAATTCAGAATAAACTCCCTTTGCCATCAAACTAAGGAAATTAACTCTGATGGTGGAATCATAGGCATCAGCCATAGGGCTGAGAGAAGTTGACGGGATGAGGGAAACCCAGTGTCTTGAAATCTTACCCATTTCACCTTTCTTGGCCCAGAGTAAAGAACTGAGATCATTGGGAAAAATTCGAACTATACTTGATCATCTCATGTACAATGATAGAAACTGGGAAAAACAAAGGTAATGAAACTTGCAGGCTTTTTTAGAGTCAGTCTTTGCAATATCCTCTTCAGCATACATATATCTGCCCATCTCCCTGAACTTCCTCTCCTTAACCCCGAATATTTTTATTCTCAGATGGTCATTAGAAGACAAGTTTATTTATCTGAAGAATTACAGTGTCAGTCCCATGTAGGATGGTATCGGATGGTGTCTGTGTTTACGCAAAAAGGGATCCCTGATAGGAACAAGGTATAAAACTGATGGAAGTCTTACAGCAACCGAGGGGTCTCTGCTGGCAGCCAGGATTACTGTTTCCTAGTAGAAAAACTGGTAGAGAAAATTGAGTTCTTATAATAAATTCCGTAACAGCAGCTTAACTGTAAATGATTTTTTAAAAGTCACTTGACTGTGCAAACTGGTTAGAGCAGAAATATTTTAATGATATTTCAAGAGCTTAATGTCAACCATCAGTGTCCAATAAATGAAAATTACTTTTAGTGATACATCTGGAAATATGATGGCTTTTTTTGAGCCAAAATCTCTCAAGCTTTGCATAAAATTTGGATTTTTATTTTAACTCTGTGCCTGTTATATAAACTTCTTATATTTGTTAGAGAAAAAGAAGATAAATTAGACACTACTTTGGATATTGAAAAATGAGTAAAATGTTAAGACGCATTAAATTTATTGTTTGCTCATTGAGGGAAAGAAAGAAAGTGAATAATTTATTTAGGGGAAACAATTTTACTTAAAGGGCAATATTTTAATAAGCAGAAAGGGGAAAGGGAATATATTTTCAGATGCAAGCAGCATCACTTGAATGAAAAATGTAATGTGCCAAAGTAGCTTCTTTATAGGAGAGCTTACTCATCTGAATGTAAAACTCTGTCCTGTAAAATTCCAACTTTATCTTCATTCTTATCTGTTCATTCATTGAGCTAATATTTATTGAGTATGTGCTCTGTGTACTGGTGTCGTGGGATGCAATGGTGATATTTCAGTGAATAAGATAGTCACAGTTTCTCTTTTCATGAAGCCTACGTTTAGTAGAATTTTCATTAAATTGATTAACTTATGCACTTATTGTATTAGGCGAAATGAGGTTTAGCTCTGTGTGACGGGAAATCTGAAATAACAACGGTTTAAACAATTGCCTCATGTAAATCTTGATCTTCAGACCTCAAAGATGAGCTCCATTATCAATGAAAAACCTTGCATCCTTCTATGCTGATACGCTGCCATTCTTAACCAGTATATGCATTTTGTCTTTTGAGTTTGTTTTCTTTCATTTAGCAGAATGCATTTGAGATACATAATCTTGTTTATATTGATAGTGTATTCTTTCTATTACTGAGTAGTATTCCATTGTATGGAGGTACTAACACAATTTGTTCATCTATTCCCCAGATGAGGGACTTTTGGATTGTTTCAAGATTTGGGTGATAAAATTGCTATAAATGCTTGTTTACCAGTTTTTGTGTGAACCTTGTTCTTTCATTTCACTTGGGTAAATACAGACATACCTTGCAGATATTGTGGCTTGGGTTCCAGACAACCTCAATAAAGCAAATATCACAATAAAGTGAGCTGCAAAATTTTCATTTTCCCAGTGCATATAAAAGTTACGTTTACACTGTACTGTAGTCTATTAAGTGTGTAATAGAATTATTTCTAAAAAACAAAGTACGTGTCTTATATTACAAAATACTTTATTGCTAAAAAATGCTAATGATCATCTGAGCCTTTAGCAAGACATCCTCTTTTAGCTAGTGGAATGTCTTGCCTTAATGTTGATGGCTGTTGACTGATCAGGGTGGTGGTCACTGATGGTTGGCGTGGCTGTGGCAATTTCTTAAGGTAACAGTGAAGTTTGTCATACTGATTGACTCTTCCTTTCTTGAAAGATTTCTCTATAGCATGCATGCTGCTCTCCTAAATGCCTGTTAATGTTGACATTTTGACCTCCTTCCAGGAATGGTGAATGGCATATAGAATGGTGAAACTTTTTCTAGGTTTCCAATTTGCTTTGCCCAGATCCATAAGAGAAATCACTATCTATGGCACCTATAGCCTTATGAAATGTATTTCTTAATAAATAAGACTTGAATTAGCTGGGTGTGGTGGTATATGCCTGTAGTCCCAGCTGCTTGGGAGGCTTAGGCAGGAGGATTGCTTGAGCCCAGGAGTTTGAAGTTACAATGAGCTATGATCATGCCACTGCATGCTAGCCAGGGTGACAGAGCAAGATCCTGTCTCAAAAAAAAAAAAATTGTATTATCTTGGGTAGAGCTGGAGCCCATTCTACTCAGTGAAGTATTACGAGCATGGAAAAACAATCACCACATGTACTCACCATCAAATTGGTATTAACAGATCAATACTTTAGTGGACATATAGTAGTAACATTTATTGGATGTCACGCAGATGGGAGCGGGGAGACGGGGACTGGTAAATGCACACCTAATGGGTGCAGTGCACACTGTCCGGGAGATGGACACGCTTGAAGCTCTGACTCAGGTGGAGCAAAGGCAATATATGTAACCTAAGCATTTGTACCCCTGTAATATGCTGAAATAAAAAAAAAATTTTTAAAATAAAACTAGAAGACTGGAAAATTGAAATTATTCCTTGATTCATGGGTCGCAGAATGGATTTGTGTTAGCAGGCATGAAAACAACATTAATTGTACATCCCCAGCAGTGCTCTTGGGTGACCAGATGTATTATTGATGAACAGTAATATTTTGAAAAGAATCTTTTTTTCTGTGCAGTAGGTTTCAACAGTGGGCTCACAGTATTCAGTAAACCATGCTATAAACAGATGTATTGTCATCCAGACTTTGTTGTTTTATTTCTAGAGCTAGGCAGAACACATTTAACATAATTCTTAAGGACTTTTCTTAGGATTTTTGGAATGATAAATGAACATTGGCATTGACTTAAAGTCACCAGCTACATTAGCCCCTAATAAGAGTGTCAGCCTGTCTTTTGAAGTTTTAAAGCCAGGAATTGACTTCTCTGCTCTAGCTATGAAAGTCCTAGACGGCATAGTGAGTGTTTCAGTAGAAGGCTGTTTTGTCAGCAACAAAATCTGTTGTTTGGTGTACCCACCTTCATCAGTGATCTTAGCTAAATCTTCTGGATAACTTGCTGCAGCTTCTCCATCAGCACTTGCTGCTTCAACTTGCATGTTCATGTTGCGGTGATGGCTTCTTTCCTTTAACCTCATGAATCAATCTCTACTAGAGTTCAACTTTTCTTCTGAAGCTTCCTAACCTCTCTCAGCCTCCACAGAATTTAAGAGAGTTAGGACCCTGCTGCTCTGCTGTGTGGATTAGGCTTTGGCTTAAGGGAATGCTGTGGCTGGTTTGATCTATCCAGATCACTAAAACTTTCTCCGTATCAGCAATCAGTTTGTTTTGCTTTCTTATCATTGAGTAGCACTTTTAATTTCCTTCAGGAACTTGTCTTTTGCATTCACAACTTGGCTAACTGGCACAAGAGACCTAACTTTCGGCCTATTTTGGCTTCAAGCCTATCTCAGCTTTCAACATGCCTTTTTCACTAAACTTAATCATGTCTAGCTTTTGACTTAAGGTGAGAGACTTGTTTTTTGTTTGTTTAGTTTTGAGAAAAGATCTTGGTCTGTCACCTGGGCTAGAGTGTAGTGAAGTGAGCAAACTCCTGGACTCCAGCAATCCTACTGCCTCAGCCTCCCCAGTAGTTGGAAGTACAGGCAGGTGCTACCACACCCGGCTAATTTTTCTATTTTTTGTAGAGATGGAGTCTCATTCTTGCTCCAGCTGGTCTCAACCCCCTGGCCTCAAGCATTCCTTCCACCTTGGTCTTCCAAAGGTCTAAGATTACAGGTATGAGCCACCATGCCAGGCCTAAGGTGAAAGACTTGTGACTCCTCCTTTCATTTGAGCACTTAGGGCCACTGTAGCGTTATTGATTGGCCTAATTTCAGTATTGCGTCTCAGGGAATAGAGAGGCCCTGAGGGGAGGGAGAGGGATGGGGGAATGGCTGGTTGGTGGGGCAGTCAGAACACACACACATTTGTGGATTAAGTTTGCCATTGTGTATGGGTTCCTGGTGCCCCAAAACAATTAATTTAGTAACATCAAAGATGACTGATCACAGATCACCATAACAGATAGAATCATAATTAAAAAGTTTGAAATATCATGAGAATTACCAAAATGTGACAAAGAGACACAAAGTGAGCACATGTTGTTGGAAAATGTTGCTATAGACCTTCAATTAGCAAAAAACACTATCTTCAAAGTGCACACAATAAAGTAAAGCAAAATGAAATGAGGTATGTCGGTATCTAGGAGTGGGGGTTTTGAGCTATGTGGTTAGGGGTATACTGAACTTTATAAAACTGCAAAACTATTTTTAGTGTGGCCATATGATTTTGTGTCTGCAGCAGCAATGTCTGAGAGTTTTGGTGGCTCTGCATCTTTGTCAGCACTTGGTATTGTCAGACATTTTTTTAGCCATTCTAATAAATGTATAGTTCTAATTGTGGTTTTAATTAGCATTTCACTAATAACGAATACTACTGAGCATCATATCATGTACCATTTGTCATCTGTATATCTTCTTTGGTAGAGTGTCCAAATCTTTTGCCCATTTAGAAAATTTGGTTGTTTGTTTTCTTATTGTTGAGTTTTGAGAGTTCTATGTATATATTAGCTACAAGTCCTGTGTTAGATATATGATTTGTTAATATTTTCTTCCAGTCCATGCTTGTCTTTTCATTTTCATAACAGTGTTATTTGCAGAGCAAATGTTTTAATTTTTAGAAAGTGTGTTTTATTTATTTTTTCTTATGGATTATGCTTGTAGTTTTGTATCCTAAAATTTTCAGCCTGGGTTTTTTTTATGGTAAAAGTAAAATTTGCAAAACATAAAAAGAATTAATTCCTCCAAGCAACAACAGATTATCTACAAATAATAAATTAGCTATATCTCCTAAATATGAACATAAATGGGAAGATATTAAATATTAGATAATTTGTACAGAAAAAACCAAGTAAGGGTTAAGAAAGATAAGACAAGAATCTAATGATAATTTTATAACAAAAAAATTAAAGTCTTTTAGATTTTGTATCATCGTAGCATGTAAACACGTGAAATAAAATACCTCATGGAGTTTCAAATACTCATTCATTTATTCCTCCATTTCTTTATTTTAAAATTTTTATTGAGCACCTACTATGAGCCAGGCACTGTGTTCTACATGGGAGTACACACATGAATATGATGAGATACAGAACTTGTGATAAATAAATCAACAGAGTATAATACAATGTGGTAAGAAATGTGATTGACATACATTCTCAGTGAACCATGATGCTTTTTGTGCATGTAGTGGTTTCATCACATTTATCTCAGTTTGACATTATTTGTGTGACTGCTTGATTTAAAGTCTGTCTCTCTCATGGTGGGCTCCAGGAATATAAATACAATATATGTTTTCATCATTGTGCTTGGCATATAGCACAATGAGCTAGATTAACAGTCACTGAATAAAAGTACTTGCTATTGAAGTACAGAAAGGAGGAATTGCTAATTTTGCCCCTGGCAGTTTTGAAGATTTCATTAAAAAGGTGACAGTTGAAGTGAATCTTGAAGCAGAGGTGGACACGTGCTATTGGGGGCGAGAGAGGGTTGGAAGGTGGAGAAGGCAGCATTCCAGCACTGTGAAGTCAGACGTGGGCATGTGAAGGCCCATGGACAGTTGCACGTGCGGCTGGATCATCCTGCCTAAGGATGCGTGAGGGAAGACAAGGCGAACGTGGAAAGCCAGGGGCGGACTGGCAAGGAAAGGACTTGCCAACCAGGCTTGGTTTGAACTTCATAGCAGTGGGGCGGGGGCCTGAAGGATTTTAAGCTTGTGAGGTGATCACGGTCACGATTCTCAAATGGAGACGGCAGCGTGGTGGCTGACTGGAGGGCAAAGCAGTGAAAGGCTGTTGCCAAAGCGCTCAGAAGGCATGATGAGAGTCGGGCAGTGGCAGTAGAGACCGTGGGGAGGGACAGATCTGAAAGCTATTCTAGTAGACAGGATTATGGGATTCGGTGATTGATCAGAGGGGAAGGGTAAAGTAGAAGGAGAATCTAACATTTTAGCTCTTCTGGGGGTTATTGCATGTTGGTGTGAACATAATTTTTTTAAGTTTTTTTTTCTGATTAATATTACATGTTCTTTAGAAAATACAGTGAAGTACAAAGAACAAAAAAATCATGCATTATCCCAACACACAGACATAACCACTGCAGACATTTCATGTACATACCCTTCTATCCTTCTTTTAAGATAGATTTTTAGAAAGAGATCCTAAGGGGTCTATCTCCACCAGGAACTCTCATAAACTGCATTCATATGTTGAACTTCATTTTGAACCCAAATATTAAGTCTTGACTAAATTACATGCTGATTTTTTTTTTTTTTAATCAAGCGAATAGGTACATGGAAGGGAACTGCCGAAGAAAGAGTTTCTCCCCTGGAAACTAAGTGAGTGTCAACGAAGACACCCAGGACATGCCCTCATTAGCACATGCTAACCGGCAGAGGTAACCTGCCCAGACCTCTAGGGACACTTCCAGGTTTGACTAATTCATATTCAATCCATTCAGCCTGCCGAGCCCAGCAGGAAGACTGCACAGCAGCGATTTCCACCTTGAGGGGCGCTGATTATTTTTTGGCTCCTCGAACCCACAGCTTGAGTAAGCCTGTGCACATAAACGAAGAGAAAACCTTCCTGAGGTCCAGGAGCTGTTGATCAAAAATACATTATCCTAGACCCTTCCAAATAGAATGGGGAGAGAAGTTCTAATAAAAAGGGAAAATAAGAATAAATATTTTTTTGAGAGGGATAGATTTTGGGGAAGAGCAGCGACAGGGAGATTCAAAGGGGGCCTGGAAATAAGCTCCAGAGACAGAAGTTCAAGGAGAAGGGGGCGTGGCCTCAGCGGCGGACACATGTAGCCCCCGGGCCTCCCCTGCTGAGGCAGCCCCCGGCCGGCGCAGGGCGGAGCAGTGGCGGCGGGTCATGAGCTGTCCACGTACCGCCGAGTCCTTCCTCAGACCTGCGCGGGGCCTCCCTGCTCACCCCGGCGCTGAGCAGAGGGGAGCAGAGCAGGGTCGCGCTCCACTTCCACTCCGGGGCGCTGGACTGAAAAGTGCAGAGGAGTCGAGCATGGTTTACAACAAAGAGCAGAAAAACCAATACCCCTGAGAGGGCTGCGGGGGCTCTGCTTGGGGAAGGGGTTTGGCCGAGTGCGGGAGATTTATGCTCTGGGCTCTTTCCCCCTAAAACCGTAACTGGATTCCTACTTCCTAAGACCTGCCTCTCTCGCTCTTCCCCCCCACCCGCACTGACCCCCTGCAGCCTCCGCCCGGCAGTCAGGGTCTTCCGTTGCAGACGTCAAGCGGTCTCGGTATGCCCCGAGTTCGGAGCTCGGCTTGCTCTTCGGCGCCAGCTCCCAGGCCGGCGGGGAGTGAGGTTTGGCCCGCGCGGTGTCCCGCTGCCAGGCTTCCTGGCTCGCAGCCGCTGGGCGCGGTGAGGCCGGCGGCGAGGGAGGGGAGCCGGGGGTCGCGCACAGGAAGGAATCGGTCCAACCTGAGCAAACACCGCTCGCTCTGAACGCTCGCTGGGAACAGGCTTCGCCGGCGGGTCCCAAATCCGCCTCCCGTTCCGCTCGCCCTGCGGGCGGGAGCGCGGGGCGGTCGGCTCCCGCGGGCCGGAGTTTGCAGACTTGGCGCTCAGACCGATGCTCCCGGAGTTGGGTCGCGCGCGCCGGGCCAATGAGCGCCCCCCGCGGAGGGCTCGGCTCCCCCCGCGCGCGGTGATTGGTGCCGCGGGCCTCGAGGCCCGGCTGGCGGGCGGCGGCTGCGGGCGGCGGCGAGTGCCCGGCGCGAGTGGGAGTGGCGCGCGCGCCCCCCGCCGCCCCCTGCCCCTCCCGCCGCGCTCCCTCCCTCCCTCCGCCCGCCTCGCTCCCTCGCTGCACTCCCGGGCTCCGGCCGCGCGCTGGCGGGGCTCCGCATTGCACACTCTGGGGGCGCCGCAGTGTTCGTGGGATGGGGCAGCGGGCTGCCGCTGGCGGCCGGAATCCGCGCGCAGCCCGGGTGAGTAGAGGCGGGCTTCCCGGGGGAGCACAAAAGAAGATGGGGTTGGTGCCAGCGGCCCCGGCTACTGCGGGGCCTGGGCCAAGCCAGGGAGTGGGCTGAGGCGCTGGAACTACCCCGTGCTAGGACTGTCCCTTGGGGCCAGCAGAGGTGGGTCCCGGCCTCTGCCCCCTGCTCTGCGCGCAGCCTGGGCTGGTCCAGAGGGGCGTGTGTGTGCGTGTGTGTGGTGCTGGAGCGCGGAGGGTGGGATGGAAATGTCGGGAGCTGCCAAGTTCAAGGCTGGAGGATTCTTCCCCGGGAGTAATTCAGCACCTTCTCAGGGCCAGGCGTGCGTCCACTAGGAACTCCAACCGGAGGGAGTTCCCAGGTGGCGGAGTGGCAGCACCCCACATGTTGCTACGGGGCGGGGGCCGGGGGCGGGGGCCCGGCTGCGCCCACCCGGAGCCGCTGCGGGAGTTGCTGTGCGCTGGGGCACCTCCACGCCTCTTAGAGACCGCGCTAGGCCCTTCGACCACCCACCCCGACGACCCCGGGAGCGGAGTCCGGACTTAGCCTTGGCTTGACTTGGCCACCGGTTTTTCTCTTTGGTGACAGCAGTCCGGTGATTCCCATTTGACTAAGCAATCAATTTCAACCTAAAGCTGTCTATCTGACTCGCTCTGACCCCCACCACAGCCTCACCACCTCTGCCGTCCTCCCTCCAGTCCCCGCTAGTATCGATACCCTACTCCTCACGGTTCAGAACTTGATGTTTGAACATGGTTGCACCCGGCGTGGTCGCTGGTATCTTTAGTGTCACAATCACATGCCGTTTCCTAGAGGACTCCAAAGACTTGTCATAATGGGGTGGCAGCGGGGTTGGGGAAGGTGGAAGAGGGTCTTTGGTAGCGACTTGTTGGTAGAACACCGTGGACCTCCCAGAGCATATGAAGAATGTTAAGCTTCTCCCTCTGGTAACCTACTCAAGGTGTGACCTCCAAAATTCAATTTTCTTTGTGGGAGGCAAGGGAGTTTAGATTCTCCAGGGGGAAGCTTATTTTTTGTTAAATTGACTTGCAGTGACATACACTCTGTTCTGCTCTGCTCTGGCCGGCCATTGCAGATGCCATGATATTATTAGAGCAGTTCCCTTAAAGCCATTACATTTTCTTTTGAGTGAGAGGAATTCGAGCTAGCTGTTTAAAATTTTGGACCTGCACCTTATTTCTCTAGAAAACATTAATGGTTACTGTATATATGCTCACGTGTACCAAGTTTGCAAAAGATATTTGTGCAACGATCCATGAAATGGCTTAATGCACATTTATGTTAAACCTATTGAAATGTAAAACATCTATCTGTTTTCAATTTTAGTTTCCACCTCCACCAACAGCATCAGGTTGAAACAGGACTTAAGAGAGGTTTCATTGTTTAAACAGAGGTGTACTGAGAGCACACAGTAAGCTTTCTGAGCTTGTAGGCACACGAAGCTTGTTAAAAATTGTTCAATTGGTTCCTTGCATTAAAAATATCAGAAATACTTCCAGACCAAAAAAGGTAGACACAATTCATAGGGCTACATTTTGAAGCTGTTGTCAGTCTCTGTGAGATGAATGTTTTTAGCACTAATGCATAAAAAGGGCTGATTTTTGGCAAATAATGCCAAGTTAAAAAAATCTTACCATATATTGTATCATACTGTACAGTTTATATGGCACATTGAAATCTGTTAAAGTGTCTGTGAGGAAGTAATTTTTGTCATCCCCATTTCACAGATGGAATAACTGAGGCTTTTGGAGATTGACTTTTCAAGGTGAATAGCAGAGTTCAAAGTCAAGTGTTTTTCACATTCTTCCCTTCCTCCCTTCCACTTTTCCTTCCTTCCTTCCTTCCTTCTTTCCTTTATTCCTTCCTTCCTTCTTGCTGGGCTAAATCTTTGGTGTGTACCTACTTCTAATTTCTGCCCTTCTTTTTATTGTTCAACCCATAGCTTGAGGGACCATTATGAATCATTCCCAAAAGACTTTGCTCTCCACTAAATATCACTTAGCTCCCACTTGGGTGTGGGCTGATAAAGATTTAAGGAGAAGGCTAATAATGGTTTTAAGGAACTACCCTTTTTAAAGGTATACATTATTTCTGCTAATGAGTTGTTAAAGATACAAGTAATCAAAACCCTAAAGAATGATGTCCTAATGGAGTGTTTCAGAAAAACAAAGTGACTAGTAGTGGGAGAGATGTTTGAGAAATATGTATCTCATTTTATAAGCAGAAACTCCTCATCAGCTCTATAGACAATTAACAATGAAGACGTAATGATTATTTCATTAGTGCTATTCTTATTTTTAAAAGAATTGACAAAACAGATGACTTAAATAAACCCAGAACCACTCTGGGAAAAAAAATCATCCACTTATCAAAAATCCTGAAATCCTCACTAACTAGTATACAAATGCTTCAGAAGACATTGTTAAAGAGAAATCATATTTTCACTTGTGAAGCTAGCAATAAGAAGCTTACAGATATCTGCCTATCTGATGATTATTTTTAAGAGGCTCATCATTTGAAAATCTTCTCTTGGAAGATTATTGCTTAGAGTATTTTCTTGTGACATTGCATAATTTTTATTAAGATGAATGGGATTAATTTTGTTTGCTTTAATTTGGGGAGGTGTTGAGATTACTAGTAATAAGACTTAGTTAAGTACGTGGGTTTGGGGTTCAAGTCCTGTCTAAACTAGCTGTGAGATTTCAGAAAATAATTAAACCTCTCTGTGCTTCAGTTTCCTTATGTGTTAAGCGTGAAGAGTGTACCTACCATATGCAGCTTTTCAGTTTATTCATGCAGCAAATATTTGGTATGCCTAGTATGTATCCGTTGTGCTATAGATGCTAGGGATACATGGGCACACTCTTGCCAATGAAATTTACTGTCTATCACCTGACACCTAGTGACATGATGAATGCAAAGTGCTTAGCGTGGGACATGGCACTTAGTAAACGCACTATTATTGTTGGCTGTTGGTATCATACATTGTTTCGGGAAATATTCACTGTGCCAGATGTAACACAGATTGTTATATAGAATGATGAATTAAATATATTTTAATTCAATTAAATATTCTAATGGGAGAGAGGACTCCAAAGAAAGACACCAAGTGCATAATCAATCTCTAAAAGGAAATTCAAGGCTGATAGGGGGGAAAATGAAAAGCAATACTTAAAAAATATCACATTACTCATAAGAAAGTGGAAAGTGTGTGAATTACCTTATGGGAACTACCCCAACGTGATAAGAAAAATAAAAGTCTTGTACCCAAGCTCTTTAAAACACTAAATATATAGGGGAAAAGTAAAAGAAAGAGAAAGGATGTTTATTTAGATACATGTAATAAAAAAAGAAAAATTGAAGGGTCAGGTTATTAAATTGAGCCCATGAAGGGTGATAGATCCCAGGCACACTAGAAATGAGGTAGCCAAAAATTAATTTGGAAAAAATCCTTACAATTGGATTTTGGATTTCCAAAACAGTAATGAAAGGCCTTTAAATACTGTAAAATGAGGAAGCACTTGGCTTTCATCATACCAAATATATACTAGGAGATAAAAAGAGATAAAACAGAGTGTAAATGAATTCTTTGCTTCTATTTTTGCTGAGTAATATTACTATACCCACACTTTCTCAAGCAATATACACATTGGAGGTAATAAATCAAGAAGTGCCAAGTGCTCGAGATATTGCAGACCTAATCAGCAGACTAGATACAGATAAATCACCAAGACTAGATGGCCTTCACCCAAGTGTGCTGAAGAAACTTGGTGTGTAGGTGACAGCTCTCTGTGGCATTGGTGGGCATTGGCTGGTGTCCTTGGGAACTCCAGTCAGGGAAAATGGTTCAGGAAGGACTCTGGGTCCATCAAACCAGATCCATGTCCCTGTGGATGACTGGGAGATCAATATTCACAGCAAACACAGATTACAGAAAATAATGACTTCTTTTGAAGGAAGATGGATTAATGTATTAGAGTTAAAGGAGGAAAATATAGTCATGCACCAAATAATGACGTTTGGGTCAAGGATGCACACCATATATAATGGTGGTCCTGTAAGATTATAATGGCGTTGAAAAATTTGTATCACCTAGTGACGTTGTAGCTGTCATAATGTCATAGTGCAATGCATTACTGTCATAAGGTAATAGTGCAATTACGTGTTTGTGTTGACGCTGGTGTTAGCAAGCCTGCTGCACTGCCAGACCTATAAAAGTAGAGCACATACAACTATGTACAGTATGTAATACTTGATAATGATAGTAAACTGTTATGTTACTGGTTTATGTATTTCTTATACTATGCCTTTAATAATTATTTTAGAGTGTATTCCTTCTACTTATAAAAAAAAAAGTTAACTGTAAAACAGCCCGAGGCAGGTCCTTCAGAGGTATTCCAGAAGAAGGCATTGCTGTCATAGGACATGACAACTCCATGGGTGTTACTGCCCCCGAAGACCTTCCAGTGGGCAGATGTGGAGGTGGAAGACAGTGATACTGATGATCCTGACCCTGTGTAGGCCTAGGCTAACGTGTGTGTTTGTGTCTTTGTTTTTAACAGAAAAGTTTAAAAAGTAAAAAATAAAAAAAATAAAAAATTTTAAAACTAGAAAAAAGCTTGTAGAATATAAAGAAAATGTTTTTGTACAGTCGTATAGTGTGTGTTTTAAGCTAAGTGTTACTACAAAAGAGTAAAAAATTTTAAACAATTTGAAAGTTTATAAAAATGTTATTGAAAGCTAAAGTTAATTTATTATTGAAGAAAGAAACATTTTAAAAATAGATTTAGTGTCGCCTAACTGTACAGTGTTTATAACGTCTACAGTAGTGTGCAGTAATGTCCTAGGCCTTCACATTCACTCACTACTCACTCACTGACTCACTCAGAGCAACTTCCAGTCCTGCAAGTTCCACTCATGGTAAGTGCCCTATACTGGTGAACTGGTGTATCTTTTTTTTTTTTTTCATCTTTCATATTGTATTTTTACTGTAACTTTTCTATGTTTAGATGTGTTTAGATACACAAATACTACTGTGTTACAATTGCCTACAGTATTCAGTGCTGTAACATGCTGCGCAGGTTTGTAGCCCTAGGAGCAATAGGCATATAGCTACCTGTGAGTAGCTGTATATCATGTAGGTTTGTGTAAGTACACTCTGCAGTGTTCACACAATGACAAAATCACCTAATGATGCATTTCTCAGAACATATCCTCATCATTAAGGGCCGTGTGACTGTGTAATTGTTGCTGAAGTGTTGCATAATATGTAATATTTTAATCTTTCAAAAAGGCTAACCAGGTTTCAAATCCCAGTTCCCTCCCCATTTATGACCTTTTGTTCTGAATGGGAAACTGGCCAAGAAGCGAGGAACAAAAAGTGGAGATCTATAGGTACTTCTTTGAGTGGACAGGTAGGCTCTTCCAGAAAGTGGTTTGGGGATGGTCTTATTTTACACTTGTATTAAATATAAATGTTTACAGATGATATGCAGGTCTTTTGGGTAAGTGAAAACCCAGCTGCTAAACTTGAACTGTAGAAATAACTTAGAAGACAACATAAATGGGAAGAAAAATAATAGAAGATTAAAGTCAAAATGGAAGATTGAAGATAAGTGTACTTGGGAAAAGCAATCCCAAGCACATTTATAGGAGAAGGTTTTAAATTCTATTCCCATCAGCAGACAACATAGCTGGCTAATGCTCTTTCAGCTCTCTCTAAAAAAAAAAAAAATTGTGTCCACCACGTTAAAGTCAATGTTAAGAAAAGAGTAGGATATAAAACTCTGTATCAGTGTGATGCTATTTTTTAAAAAATGTATAGTTCAGTAAGTTTATATAAATCCTTTCTATCTGTTCATCTATATGGAAAGAAATACATTGAAATATTAACAGTGGCTATCTCTGAATATTATAGAATTGCAAGTGATTTTTATCATCTTCTTTTACTTTAGTATCCTCCAAATTTTTTAAAATAAACATGTATTGCTCTTATAAGAAAAAGTGTTATAAAAATAAGTTTATTATTATAACCTCAGATTTCATGTAGTCTTACTTTAAAGAAAGGTTCATTTGATGGTCATTTCTATGTTTTCTGAAAATCTGTACTTGAAAATTTTGCCTGTTTGGCCCCCTGAATCCCCTGTATAAAAAGGGCTGCATGTTGGGATAATATTTTTGCATTTGGTATTGGGAAAAAATGCAGTTGAAAATGAACACCTGTGCTTTCTTAGATAGAACTGGGAAATCTAAAGAGATTTCATTTTTGCCATAACTATTGGATATGAAGAACCAAGCTATGGAAGCACTGTTGATTCCTTTCTAAGGAATTCACGTAAACCCCGTGAGGACAGGGACCAAGTCTGTTTCTTTCCTTTCTGACTACACGATGCTTCCTTTGGTGCCTGGCACAGAAGTGTCTCCCAGTAAATACCGTTGAATGTTTTGAATTGAATGAAAAGACTGACAGCTCTTATAGGTTCATAAAAATTTGAAATAAGAGGGGTCCTTAGGGCCCATTTTATCCTCTGAGGTCATGTGATTCACTCCAATCTTAATTTGTGTATATGTAAGTCATCCTGACCTTCTCTGGATCATATGACCCCTGGACCACAAAAGTGATTTGTGTTGGTTATTTAGGATCCTCTGGCTTATTCTCCACTTTTGATCCAGCTCCTACCACTTGTATCCATCTCTTATTCAATTTTGTTTCTGTGTTTTGGGACTGGGGTTTTGTTTCTTTCCTTTTCTCTGGATTTTACTTCTCTCTCAGGCCTTGGCTTGGGTTTGCCACCTTTTCCCCCACTGCAGACACCAGTGTATATGACCGCAGTTAGCTCTTTCCCATCTTGGTAAGCTGGAATCTTTCACGGGAGCAGTTTATGCCCCAAACTATTAAATATTAACAACTGAATATTGGTATGGTCTGAATATTGGTGTCACCCCAAAATTTATATGTTAGAACCTAATACCCAATGTAACAGTTTCAAGAGGTGGGATATTTTGGGCAGAGTCCTCATGAGTGAAATTAGTGCCCTCATGAAACAGGTTGAAGGGACCTGCTTTGTCCCTTCTGCCATGTGAGGACACAACAACTAGGTGCCATCTGTGAGGCAGAAAATGAGCCCTTACCAGATACCAAATCTGCTGGCACCTTGATCTTGGACTTCCCAGTCTCCAGAACTGTGAGCAATAAATTTCTGTTGTTTATAAATTACTCAGTCTAAGGTATTTTGTTATAGCATCCTTAAATGGACTAAGATAAATATTAACACCTGATTCCCTGAAGGGACCTAGAGTCATTATATATTGTTCTCCAACATCAGCTTAATAAGGTGCTATGGTCAAAACATTCAGTAATATACCTGGTATTGTCAGAAAGAATCTTAACAGAAGAACAAAACATTTTGTCATATTCTTAATAAAATCTGATATATATGTTACAGCACACAACTCTGATTTTCATTTCTCAAGAAAGACAGATATGGAGGGATCAGATAAGAATGCTCAAGTCATCAACCTGGTGCCCAGGACTGTGAGTGAGGAATTGGGGGAAGTAGCTATCTGATGACAGAATGTGAAGATAAGAACTCTGGCATGTAAAGATAAAGGCTCAAAGGATAGAACACTTGTCTACACATTATGAAGGCTACTGCCTACGAGAGGGTCTTCTTCAACTAATCTGACTCCAAGACTACCAGAGGCCAACCCATAGGAACCTCTGCTTGAGGAAGTGCTTGAAATGGTCCATTCAGCACAGTTCAGGTGTGAGGAGATGAAATCCATATTGGACAAGTGCAGAAGCCATTCTGGCTTAGAAGCCTCATGCCCCCAGGAGCCAGTATCTCTTGTAACAATTTCATAGACAAAGCTTCCAGGGTCACATGAGGCAGTGGTCCCCAACCTTTTTGACCCCAGGGACTGATTTCTTAGAAGACAATTTTTCCACTCACAGGGTGTGGGGGGCTAGATGAGGGGGAGGCGGAGCTGTGAGCCGTGGGGAATGGCTGGAAATACAGCCTGCTACTCACCCCCTGCTGTGCCACCCTGTTCCTAAGTTTCGTGGAAGACAATTTTTCCAGGGGAGGGGTGGTGGGCGGGGGAGGGAACGGGGGAGCGAGTGGGGAGGCGGAGCTCAGGTGTTGATGTGGTGCCCCGGTTCCTAGGTTCCTAACAGGCCACGGATCAGTACCGGGCCACGGCCCAGGGGTTGGGGACCGCAGCCATAAGGGATGTGTCCAGTTAACAGAACCATGGTTCCCAGAGAAGCCCTAAGCATGATGTTCCCATCAGGTAATTTTCGTTTTCTCCCAGGCTACCAATCAGGAGTCATAGTTGTAACTAGTTACTGTGACATTTTTACCCTTATTGGGTTGCTACAGTAGAACAGCTAGACAGATACTTGAAGCCAAATTCTCATGCACGAAGTTAAAAATAGAGTGGATTTGGGTTATTTTTCATGAAAATAAAAAGCTAGAACAGATCAGTTGATATCTGAAAACAAGAGATTTTAGACAGAAAGTAGTAAGCTCAAAGATGATGTGGTACCCCATCTCCTGTCCTGCATTCCCACCTGCTCATCCCTACTCTTTTTGCCAAGAGGATACAGAGTAAAATTAAAAAGTTTCAAAAAAGTTTAGGTGTATGCATGAATAATTACCACATAATGGGTTGTTAGGCAAAATGAAAGTATTGAGTGTAAAAATCTTCCTCGTTTAGTAGACCTTTCAGCAGCCATAAATGTAAGAATTCTTAAGCCCAGCATTGTCCTACTATTCCTGTTTTTTTTTTCTTTAATCATGATTGCTACTTGAACTATGAAAACAAGTATCTTTAAGCATTCCACATAATTAACCATGCAGTTAATGTGTTTTCGTGGTAGGATTTTGGGTGAACATTTTCAAAAATATATTTCTTAATATTTTTATTCCCTAAAAGGAGCAATAAAGGAGAAATAAAGAATATGCTATTTTCAACTCTTTTTTTCTTTTTTCAATACCAAACAGTATAATAAGTTAGCAGAGGTACACATTACTTAAGTTTCCATCAAGACATCTAGAAATACTAGTTTCTTTATGTCATTAAAGCAATTTAGATAATGCATACACTTACTTGCACTTACAGTAATAGCATTTATTACCCTCCACTTTTTACTTACATGGCTTTTCTTCCAATAGGAGTCCACCTGCTGGTTAGAGGTTATGTTAATTTCCCATTGGCAGAGAGGCAGTGTAGAGTGAGAGTTGGGGGGTCTGGGCTCTCCTCTGTTGTAATTCTGCCCCACCAGTGGTTACCTGGGTGACCTTGGGCAAGTTATTTAGTTTTCTCCAGTTTAACTGGTACCATTAACTAGCTGGCTGACCTTTAGCCAGTTAGTCACCCACTATCAACTGTAGAATCAAGAAGCTACACTAATTAAATTCCCAGATGAGTAGGAACCAACATATATTTTTTGACATTTAAAACTACCCATTAATGCTGATCTAATAAAATAGTTTTGATTAACTGAAAGTGTGGCATAATTTTGGTATATAGAATAAAATAATTAAAGGTACAAGAATTCTTGGCTTCTAAGGACATGAGATACATGATAAATAATTTAAAAGATCTAGCACATCCCCCCAGAATTTGTTCTTTTCCTGCTACATAGATCTTTACTCTTTTTTGCCTTGACTATTAATGTGGAATATGTTTAATTTCTTAGAAAGTTTCAATCTTGGAGAGAAAAAAAAAACCTCACTTTCAGGTGTTCTAAATATGTTACCATTTAAAAATACTGAATTTAACGGAAGTAATATTCTGCGTTTATGTAGTAGCTTTTCATGGAAGATCAAAGGAATGGTATCAGAAGTACATGGTTTTTCTTTTATGTATGACTTCATAAAAGAATTTTCTTTCATTGAATTCTTTTAATCCAGATTCCCAATCACACAACTGAGTGAATTCACAGAATCTTTTGCCCCAGTTCTGACTTGTTCTCAGTCAGGTGTGTCCTTGGTCAGGAGGGTCCTTCCATCCCTTTTTCCCCAGTTGGCAATCCTTTCATCCTTCAAGGTCTAGTTCAATGCAGCCTGCCCACGGAAGCCTTTTCTCCTGGTCCCTCATCATTGTAAATTTTGCTCTCTTACTTATGCCTGTATTTTGTACTGACATATTCTTTCTAGCTTATTATTTGCCTAATGGCTTGTATCTCATGGATGCTGGTGTGGACATACAGTCTTGCGCAGAGTAAGCCCTCAATACATATGTTGAATAGCATGACAAATGTCATAGAGAAACGCTGTATCGATCCGGGGAAAATCACAAAAGACTGTGTCCTAGTTCGTTTGTGCTGTTATAACAAAATACCCGAGGCTGGGAAATTTATAAAGAATGACAATTTTTCTCACATTTCTGGAGGCTGGAAAGTCCAAGAGCAAAGTGCCGGCTGGTGAGTGCTGGGTCTCTCTGCTTCTAAGACGGCACCTTTCTGCTGTGTCCATGCATGGTTGAAGGTGGAAAAATTAATGAGTTAATGTCATGTGAATCTTCTTTTATGAGGGCCTTAATCCCACTGAGGAGGGAGAAGCGCTTATGGCCTAATTACCTCTTGAAGGCCCCACCTCTTAATAGCACTTTGGCAACACCTGAATTTTGGAGGGGCCGCAGTCAAGCCATAGCAGACGGGTTTAGATGGAAGGGATGGGTTTTGTATTATATGACAACTGCCACCTAATTTTGGTGTCTGATGTTGAGGAAAAGCAAACAAATACCACAAGCTGTGAAGATTCTCCTTAGAGCCTACCTTTGTGTCCTAGGAATACCTTCTAGGTATGGAGAGTATTCACAAAACAGACTCTGAGCTCTGAGTTGCTTATGACCTAGGACTTTGGAAAGTTATGTGTGACATCTTCATAGGAGAAAATAAAATTCTGGCTGCATCACCTTTTCGTACTAAGATGTAGTGTGCTTTTAAATGTGTGTAGGTCATTCTATTTTAAAAAATCAGAAAAATTCAAGGAAGAAAATAATTCCTCTTTCCATCACCCAGATTTAATTATTCATGTGTAATTTCTTTTTCTCTAGGTCACATGGTGGCTACCTAGTTATGCATATAGCATTTTATTGAGTGTGTTTGGTTCTCATCCTAATAGAGTAAAATAGAGGACAAGATAGCAAACTTGCTCTATACAGATAAAGATGTATGTCATCCTTCTATGCCACTGAAAAACTCTTTCATGAACCATCTCCCATGTGGCCCCCTGTTCATAGATGGGAATAATGCTCATAGTTAGGGCTGCTGCTTTTAAACAGAGAAATAAAGGTTAGATCTGTTTAATCTCTAATGGCCAAGGTTCTTCTTCCTGTTTGTTGCCATAGATTGGAATCACAGCCAACTAATTTAGAATGTTGTTTTAAGAGTACCAGGTGAGATATGGCTGGATCAGCATCAACTCCACCCAATTCTGAGAAACAAGTCAGTGTTCACCTCCTGTTGCCAATGTTATTCTTTGGTATAGGCAAACCGGGCAAGTGAAAATCAGCATGGTGTGAAAAGTTTTTCCCACCAAAGCTATTTGGAGGCTCAACTTTCAAAATAAAGGGCAATACATTTCATAGACTGGAATAAGCATTTTAAAAATGTCTGCAGTGATATTCTCTTCTCAGTTGGGAACTATTTAGGAGATAACTTTGCTAGAAGGGGCAATTTTTAGCCAGATCATGCAAATTCAAGAAACATAGAGTGCTATAGCATCTATGAGATGTTGCAGGCAAGTGGGTAAACTCATTTCCTATAGCTTTTTGGCAGTTCTGACCTGTAGGTTTCAGTCTCTCCAGGAGAAGCAGTGTACTGAATAAGACTGAAATAGAAAATGGAAAGGAAAGGAGGGCAGAGAAGAAAGAGCGAAAGGACTTACAATAAGGAAAGTACCACCTACTTTATAATCAATTTGAGAAAACTTTCTGATCCTATCTGATTGCTGTCCTACCAGGGGAATCCCTAAAATAAACAGAAATACATTTGAGGAGAACCACAAAGATCCATTTGCCTTAAATTATCTCCCATGATCCTGCCATTCCCTCCACTAAATCCGTTCCCTTGGTAAGTCATTGATTCAACTCTGGAGTCCAGAAGATCACTGTTTAAAAGGCTTCCCTAAGGGGAAGGACATACTCATTAATGAATGAATCTAAGCTGGGTAGCATACTGATCGAGTAGGCAAGTGAAAGTTGAGAGACTATGAGTCCAAGCAAGGGCACTGAGACAGGGATACAGAGGAAGTAACCTTTTCTTGGTAACGTGTGGGTGCAAAGATGTTGAGATCTTTGCTTAATTCCCACTTTTATCTAAACTCTCAGCATGCTATTTGCTGAATTATCAGCCACCAATTAGTCATAGGATTTTGGCCCAGCCAGCTGACTTCTTTGAGTGTCCTCAAAATGACTGTAGATGAGCAGCAGTTCCAGAGCAGGATCTGCAAGGAGAAACAGTGGTTCTGTGGGATGGTGCAAGGGGCGGGGAGGGGAAGTGTGGCACGGTCAAATTCAAGTATGTTTGAGAAACAGTGGGTTAAAAAATATTTATGTATTTTGAATTGCAGCGCTTTTCAGAGCTTTTAGTAACTGAATGTTCACTCTAAATATCTGAAAGGAAGTGAAGTCAATGAGTCCCAAGCCTACTTGACAATGATACTCATTTTGAGGGCTCATCTTCAGGGTCAGTGTTTTCTGCAACACAAAATACTGAACAAGCTGATGTCTGAGATCCTTCTGGGTTTTAAATTCTGGGGTTCTACAATTAGATAGTTCATCTCACTTCCTGTTTCTTTCCTAGCAAGCCTCCTTGTCTCTTACCTAGAAAAGTTTTTGTGCTATGTATAAACCATTTTGATCAAAAATGTACTCTGTTAGAAAATCCCTGCATTTACTTTAAGAGAAGTGCACGTTGACATAGTGCAAACCTGCAAGCTATGCATTTTTCCCTTTATTTTTATATTTTAGACTACATTAAATCACAGGCAGTCAACACATAACTAATGAATTCCCCAAGTGCTGCACACACACCCCCCAAATACCCTACCAAAAATATTGAAACATTTATATTAATAGAGGGGATAATATTTCAGAAAAGAACAATTTATAAAAGACCCAGATTTTATTCTGACAAAGCCATTTCTGAACAAAGCAGAGCAATTAATCATAGAGCTGTAACATAAAGATGAAATGATGAATACTGAATGTATACAAAATGTGCACTCTTCTTCCCCTCATCTTTAGGCTTACAGATGTTTATTGCCCCTTGCCTCACCAACACCAGTCTTGGATTTTTCTATTTGGCTTCTGCCAGATCCATCCTTGTCTTGAAGAGGATCTGGTGAAAGCTGAGGTGTTTGTGGGGCGGGGGTTGGGGAGTAGAGGCAAGTGTGGATGTCCAGGGCATAGCATGGCTGAGTCTGGGTTGAACCTCCTCCTACAGAAATAGTTGGGGGTTGGGGGATACAGAGTTGTCATCTGTAATCTTCTGGATCAGAAAGACAAAGAGGTAGGTGTGGCTCATATTCCTGTAGTCCCAGCCACTCAAAGGCTGAGGCAGAAGCATCACTTGAGTCTAGGGGCTGTAGCGGGCTACAGTCGTGTCTGTGAATAGCCACTGCACTCCAGCCTGGGCAAGATAGTGAGACCCGTCTCTAAATAAATAAATAAGAGAGAGATAGATAGAGAGAGAGAGAGAGAGAATTCATACTGAGACCTCCATCTCTAAAAAAAAAAAAAAGAGACAGAAAGGATTCACATGGACTGTTTCTCATATAGTTATAATTGAACTTTATGAATTCTCTGAAATTAGAGTAATCTGAATCTCTACAGGTAACCTACAGGTAATCCAAAGCAGAAATCTTACAGTGGGCTATGAGTTTGGTTTCATTGTCTGTCCTCCACCCTTATTTAAAATTTTTAAGGATATTTGTCAAATGTTCTGTTATTTGAATTCAAGCTTATACTCTGATGAAATGTTAATATTCCTATTTAGTTTTCCTTGTCTTGTTTAAAAAATTGGAATTAGTATATACATTTAATTACATATTTTTTTAAACTTCAAATTGCACTTTGAAATTTGCTGAACAATTGATAACTATGTTTTTCCAAAGTGATAAGAGATGTATTATAATATTGGCTTGATTCTGAGGCCTCCTTCCCTCCTCAGCCTCCTTGAGTTGTCTTGGAGAGGCTTCCAAAGTGCAGTGTGCACTGGTTTTTTAATTCAGTGCTCCCATTTTTAGAGGCCACCTTTTCTATTCCCTTAAACTATAAAGGGTGTCTTAGTTTATCACTGATAGCAAGTACTGGCACAGAGGAGATGCTCAGTAGATACTTGATAAGCAGACTCTCCCTACTAGATCAATGTTTGCTGAATAAATGAACAGATTCATGAGCAGTGCTTATTATAATTGTCACCACTTTCATGCCAGTAATATAGCCATTACTGCATCCAGCACTATTTTTTTTAAAACAATTAATAGTAAATTTTTTGTAACTTAAAAGCTTGATGATAATTCATATTTAATGTTTATTTTTCTATTTTTAAAAATGCACAGATAAAATTTTAAAAATTCTGCATAGACATTCTTATACAGATTTTACAAAACAGACAAGATATATCCATGCAGTTGGTTCTGTACTGCAGCAGCTCAGTGAACTTGGAAGAGACCTGAGTCCTCTCACGTAGGACTGAGTTGCTCTTTATGGGACTGAACATAAGTGCCATAAAACCACTTGGTAGGGTTTGTTTTGGCATGTTACAGCATTTCCCCACTGGAATGCTCTATCGTTTTATGGATAGAGGATTTCTGTAAAGCCTTCTACATAACCTTCAAGTCCTATTATGTGAAAAAGAAATCTAGTTTGCATTTGGTCTATACTTAATTGTTGATGTTTTATAGGTGATGCTCTGGATGTGTAGAAAGATTGAGACTTTCCAGCTGTTTCTCAGACTTACTGAACTAGTTAAGTCTCTGTTAAAGACCAGTTGTTTTTTTCACAGTTATGGAAGCTGGCAAGTCAGAGATCAAGGCACTGGCAGATCTCGTGTCTGTTGAGAGTCCTCGTCCTGATTTGCAGATGATTGTCTTCTTGCTGAATTCTTAAGTGGGAGAGAGAGAGAGAGAGAGAGAGAGAGAGAGAGAGAGACAGAGAGAGAGACAGAGAGAGAGACAGAGAGAGAGAGAAGAAGCAAACTTCTTTTATGTCTCTTATAAGAGCACTAATCCTATTCATGAGGGCCCCACCCTCATGACCTAATAAACTCCCAAAGGCCCCATCTCCAAATACCATCACATTGGGGTTTAGGGTTTCAACATATGAATTTGGGGAAGACACATACCATTCTTTTTTATGACAGGGGAAGGGAAAGGCTCCTTGTCTCTCTATTGCCTTTTCCCTATTTCCAAATTCCCTAATAGTCTGACTAAGTCATCACCAACATCATCACTTGGCAAAATGGAGCTGATTTGTAAAAGCACTTGTCCATTTTAATAATCCACCTAATGGCAAAAGAATTCAAATTACTTGTTTTGGGGCTTGGCATTGAAATTTATTTTATTTGCTGTAATTTTGCCCCCCAAATGACAGTTTCCTTTCCCATCTTTTTTTGGTTAGGTATTTGTGTCATTTTTTTTTTGGCAGCACTTAAGAAACTCTCTCTTATTGGTGATTTTGTGAATTGTTCATACTTGAACAGAGATTATAAGCTTAAGTTTAAATAGCCTTAAAATCTTTTAAAAATAGTTACATCTTTTAATATCACATCAACACTGCCTGTGTTTAACACATCCAAGAATTTGAATGATCTAATATTTTATATTTGCCAATGCAAACATAGCAACAATCAGGCAACAAATACTTTTTTTCTGGGCCCCACATAGAGGTATAAAAGGGAGTGTAAGACATGGCAACAGACATGGCAGACATGGCAACTGCTGTCATGAAACTTGGGATTGGCTTCTTTCTCAGGCTCTTTAAGTATCTGGGGGCAACTTGTGCCAATCACAGTTCTAGGTAGAAATATTAATATTAATACAACAGTAAATGAAACAGGCAAAGGTCCCTAGCGATAAAGCAGTAAAGGAAACCCACAAAAATCTCTGTCCTCATAGAGCTCACATTCTAGAGGGCTAGAAGCATAAAGTAAGGAGAAGAATAAGAAAATGTGCAGTATGTTAGTTGGTGGTCAGTGCTATGGGAGAAACTGAGTACCTGGACCAGGTAAGGGAAAGAGCCCTGGGGACCTCGGTGAGAAGAGCCTTCCAGGCAGAAATGCAAAGGTGCTGAGGTGACATCCTGCCTGGCTTGCTCTCCAAGGAGGCCAGTGGTGGGAGTAGGGTAATCCAGGGAAGAATAGTCAAAGGTCACAGATGTAAGGGCAGCTGTCCATCATGCAGGGCCTTGGAGCTTATCACACTATTTTGGTTCCTTCCTTCCTTCCTTCCTTCCTTCCTTCCTTCCTTCCTTCCTTCCTTCCTTCCTTCCTTCCTTCCTCCCTCCCTTCCTTCCTCCCTCCCTCCCTCCCTCCCTTCCTTCCTTCCTGAGTTGCGAAGCTGTTGGAAGATTTTGCATTGAGGAATGGCCCAATTAAATGATTTAAAAGATCCCTGGCTGCTGTGAGAGTAAATAGTAGGAGGGCAAGGTCGGAAGGAGGGAGACTAAGTACAAGGCTGTTGCAATAATCCAGATGACGTTGGCTTAGATCCAGTGGTTGCAGAGGCAGTGAAGAGGGCATTGTTTGTCTGTTTGGAAAGAGTAGAGGAGACAGGATTTCCTGAAGGGTAAGGATGTGGGGCATGAGTGAGAAAGCAGCATCAGAGGTGCTTCCAAGGTTTGGGGCCAATGATTGGAAGGGTGGGGCTGTCGTCTACTGAGATGTAAGGGCTAAAGAGAAGTGGATTGGGAAGAGGATCAGATCAGGTCTGGACACCTTAAATTTGAGGTGCCTGCTAGGCTTCCAAATGGAGGTATGGGGTAGGAGGTTGGAAATATGAATATGAATTCAGGGGAAAAGTCTAGGCTGAAGATACAATTTTGGAAGCTTCACGGTGTCAGTAAAAGTCATGAAAGGGGAGCAAATCCCCACGAGTAATAAGATGAGATCAGTATGTCAGAAACGGAATGAGGATGATTAAGTTGCCGTTGTACGCAGTCTGTTATTATTTGCTGTATGTGCAGATGGAAGCAGGAATTTGTGAGCTAGAGAGATGAAGCAGCCTTCATGGAAAGTGAGGGTGTTGAACTGGTCCTTGCAGGTGGTTAGGATTTGAGGGGGCAGAAATAATGAGGAGAGGGCATTTTGGTTCAAGTTACCAGAATTAAACATACTGCAGTGTAAGGTAGTAAGGGACAATACACCAAGGTCACTGTGGAATTTTCTCATGTGCAGAAGGGGTAGGTCTGAGTTTCTGTTTGGTTTGTTTGCTAGGATCATGATATGCAAATATGTAAGGAGACTTGGGTCCCATTAAAACCTTTAACATTGCCTGACGCTTTGCTAACAGCTTTTCCTTCTTATCCTTGCAGCTGGTGCCGCCTTATATTTTGTAGTAACTTGAAACTGACATGTGCGGAATTTTAAGTACATGTGTTATCAAAACAGATGTTTCACAGACTTTATAGACTATCAGGAGGTTATCTCGTCTTTCAGAAAGCAGCCTGGAATTTGAATTTAGTTCCTCTTATAATTTCATGTTCTCCAAAGTAACTATGTGGGAAATTTAAAATTTATTGGCAACTTTCTTTCTTTTGTTCTTGGAGTTTAGAGAGATGGCAATTTCAGTAAACCTGAAAAAAATTATATGCTGTGTTACCTAGAGGCAGATTATTGAATAACTTTCCTCGCCTGGTGATAAATCTAAGGCACATAAGTATTTTAACACTTTCTCTGCAACTTTGAAGTCATATTTTTAAAAAGGAAAAAAAAAAAAAAAAGAAAACCACGACAATCCTGCAATTTTGGTGCTGTTTTGGATGCAAAGAAATAACTAAAACAAAAATGAACTTCATAAATGATTACAAAGGATGCTGACTTCTGAACAAACGGTTAGAGAAATTTTGCCTTTTTTCTGCTTTCCCCCTACTTTTTACTAGAATCTAGATGAGAGTCAAATCTTGTTTTTATTCTGTGTCAAAGTTTCTCATGGAGTTGCAAAAGCTGAGGACTTTGGCAGAATTCCCCCCACGTGAGAGCAAATTATGCGTTTCTTTGTTCATTTTCCTTAAAGAATGCCTTTAAAATAATGTGGTGTTAATTGCTTGGCATGACCAGGTGTGACATTCCATATCCCCATGTGTTCTTTGGGTTTCAAGGAAGTGCAGAGTACAGCTCCAGCAGGACTTGACAGTTTACCTGAATCCACTGAATCTCGCAGGTGTTTGCTGGAGAGCAGCAATCAGCCAGTGGCGTGGGCGTAGAGAAAGGTACCTGTAGACCCTCTAGCACTGTCCAGCAGAACTGTCTATTCTATCCTTGGTAACTGAAATATTCGTATACACACTGGCCAGCATGGTAGGCACTAACCGCACGTGGCCACTGGGTACTTGAAATGTGGCTGATGCAGTTGGAGAACTGGATGTTAAATTGGTTTTATTTTAATCAATTTAAATATAAGTAGCCACTTGTAGTTAGTGGCTACTGTACACTGGTGGCGGTGCAGCCAAGCTGACAGCTCGTCGTGGGCTTGCTGGAGCATGGACAGACGCCCTTCTGGGGCTTGTCCACCTCCCCGCTGAGCGTCCATAGGCGGATCTTTCATGCAGGGACACGGCACCCCTGGTTATTTCTAGGAACTGGATATTGTACAGGACTTTGTGAAATACCTCCCTCCCGTCCTTTCTGGAAGTGGGGAGCAGGAGTATAGAGAGGTAGAATGATGTTAAATGAGAAGAGGTAATTGTTATGGTCTTAAAGACCCTCCTCGCAGAGATATTAAAAAATAACCTATTTGAATATTTTATTACTGATTGAGAGAGAACATTCTCTTGGGGAGCAGATTTTATAGGTAACATTGGGAGATGCTTGTTTTACTGTTGTCTTGAAAGTAGTTCTGTGAAGGACACCGTTTCAGACTTTGAGGAGGATTGCATGTTCATAAGGCACACTCTTTGGGTTATTATTATTATTTTTTTAATTTAAGGGTGGATTATTAAAGGTCTACCATGCCCCTTGACATAAATGCAAAAGGTGTATGCATTGCTCTGGGATGGGGTTAGTAAGGAGAGGGATAAACAGCACAGGATATTAAAATGGCAAAGATAGGGTCACTCGCTGTGAGCCAAAGAATGACTGAGAGTGTGACAAGCACAGGCAGTAGGGGAGCATTGGTGTTATGGAATGTGCCAATTAAGGTCACAGCCCAGGAGCATGGTGGGTGGCAGAGGATGGAGAAAGGAGTTCTTTTGCCTGTCCACTGTCAGTCTTCATATCTGGAGAAGTCGGGCACACTGGCAGTCTTCCCGCTGCTGTGGTGAGCTGTCCCCCTCCTGTTTCAAAAGCCGTCCCAATTGAATTTGCTGAGAAAGGTGTTTAAAAAGATTTGTTGGTAGATATTTCTACGGCCATTCTGCCACTCTCTCTCGTAAAACTAAATGGAGCTTATGTGCCAGGGACTATGCTTCACTTGCCATCTAAATGAGGAGGAAAAAAATGTGTACATGGAAGAAGAAAACTAACGATAAAAAACACTACAAGATAGATCCCCAATGAGTGGTGCAGACAGTAAATGCCATATCCAATCGCTGTCTTCAGATGCATAAAGGGCTGTCGGGTGGAAGAGGTGTTAGACGTACTCTCTGGGGCTCTGGAAGGCAAAACTGGTGGTATTTCTCTTTAATTAAAGAAATCATTTTTGAAGGCCTATTTATGCTGAGTACTCTGGGGAGGGAGAGTGACAGTGTGCAGGATGTGAAGACTGGCCATGGCTCTAAGGTCCAGGGAGGTTCATTTTGGTCAGTAGAAGGGAGAGCTCGGGAGAAGAGAACAGGCTGCCGGGAGGAGCTTAGCCCCTTCACTGGAGCAGTTCACAACGAGACTCTGCGCCCTGGGCGGGAAAGAGGGGACTCCTGCTGGTAGAGCCGGGCTCAGCCAAATCTGCCGGCCACCTCCTTTTGTAAATAAAGTTTTATTAGAACACAGCCATTGCTTATTTGTTTGAGTATTCTATATGGCCGCTTTCGAATTGCTGCGGTAGAGGTGAGTCATTGTGATAGAGATTGTTTGGCCCAGGAAACCTGAAATATTTGTTATCTGGCCCTTTGTAGAAAAAGTTTGCTAGGCCCTAAGTAGGACTGAATCCAGAGATGTGTAAAATCCTTTCTAATTTTCTGATTGTAAGGGATTCAGCAAAGAAACGAGACTAGAGCCTTGAGTGAAGCCTGGAGAAGGGTTCTTGTGAGAGGTAGACTTTCAGGGGACCTTACAGGAAAACACTTGCTATCCTGGCAGAGCAGGCCACATGGACCACTTGGGCAAACCTCAAAAGGATTAAATCACATTTCCTTGAATGCAGTGCACAGACTCATTCCAACATTCATTCATTCATACATTCATCGTGCCTCTAGCATATTGCTGGCCAATGCAGTAACCTAAAACACTCCTTTGCCTGCTCCTGGTAAAGTAAGCACAAATTCTGGCATGAGCTGTTGGTATTTTCATAATAACTTTGCTAGAATGAAAATGCTCATAAAGTTCAATGTTTATAATTGAATTTTGTGGAGTTATTTTATTTTAAGTATAATTGTCTCACCTAGACACAACTTAGAATTTATTTTAAGTTTGGCTTAATTGTAGGATGTAAGAAATGATTGTTCTAAAATGAAAACCTCACTGTATTTGCAGGAGATGCAACTCGAAGTGTTAAGGATAGGATGTATATTACTATTCATGCCTTTTTAATTGATTAGCCTGTAAGGCTTCTGCAAGCCTTTAAAAGTTGTTTTGTCAACATTAGACCAGCTGCTGTGTAATTATGGTAGCTCTTCTTGCAGTTAAATTCTTTTAATAACGTGTTCAATCTGCCGATGCCAAAGTGCTTTGAACCTGTGATATATACTATAGAGAGCTTTTGTTTTTACTTACAGATGGTCGGTGCCATTTGCTGGGCAACTTTAGAATTTTCGAAGAAATTTTAAAGATGAATTACTTCGAAATGGGAGGCAAATGAATTTGAACATCAGGTTACTCCTCCCCCTGTAAAAATTGTTCATATGTGACTTGAATTTTGAACTTGGCATGTAACAGCTTAAATATGCTCATTAAAAAAAAAATTCTCCACCTTGAAACCTTTTTACAGATCTTTTCTCTGCCTCTCCAGCTTGTAAATCAAATCTTTCTGGCACCAGACAGATGATGGTGGGAGCAGTGGGGCCTGTGACAAAGATCACTTCTTAGTGAGGAGCCAGGGATGGTGGTCTGCCCTCCTCCGCCTTCCACGCAGGGGGCTGAAGCTTCACTCGGCAAAACAAATGCAGATGCAGACCAGCCTGGGCAATAGTGAGACCCCATCTCTACAAAAATAAAAAAAAAAATTAGCCGACTGTGGTGACACATGCCTGTAGTCCCAGCTACTATGGAGACTGAGGTAGGAGGATCGCTTGAGCCCAGAAGTTTAAGGTTGCAGTGAGCTATGATGATGCCGCTGCACTCTAGCTGGGGTGACAGAGCGAGACCCTGTGTCAAAAATAACAAACAAACAAACAAAAAGTAAATAAAAAAGAAAACTGAATGCAAATTTAGCAGTGTATTTTTAAAGGAGTTCTATGCTGAAGTCTAGCGTGAGAATGTATAATTAGGGATAGGGGTTGTTGTCCGAAAGATGCAAATAGAAGATCCTGTGCTTGTCTCCCAAATCTACCCTCCTGCCCTCACCTTGTTCAGCAGTTCATGGATGTGTTGCTCTGGTGGATAAGGCAGGTAAGATGTGAGGGCAGTGAAGGTGGCCGTAGAGGTTGCCCCTCTTAGCTAAGGCCATTTCAATAACTTCTTTCCTATAGCATTTTAAGAGAGAAAGGCAAAACCATTTAAAATAGAGGCCCAGAGCGTCAACACGTGGTGGAACAAGAGGTTAGACGGGACTATAGGGCTTTCTATGGCCCCATTGTCCAATTTGTGTTCAGAAGCACACCTATGTTATTGGGAAACCAAGAAGTGTCCCTCAACCACGTGTGCTCACCCTTTCCCTCCACTTTGCAGTGGAAGGGGGCTGGGAATGCAACTGACCTTTTACTTTATGAAAAAGCCAATCTGCTTCAAGCTTGTATAGAAGTTCAAGAATATTCATGACCTGCAGAATCTGGAGAAGAAGCTAACCTTGACAGTATCGGCTTACATAATGGCAGGGCTAGCCAAAAATTGTGCCTCCTGTACTCGCTTATGATGGGCAGATTTGTTTGCTTGGTACACTTCCGAGCTCTGAGAGTTGGGGCATTTAGGAGGTTTTAGGAACCATGGATTTACGAGCGTGGAGTACTTGTAGTGTTATGAAGTAGCCATTGAGACGATGTTATGAAGGAAACTAGAATTTATGTAATTAAAAGTTGTAGCCTGGCATGGTGGCTCATGCCTGTAATCCCTGTATTTTGGGAGGCCAAGGTGGGAGGATCACTTGAGGCCAGGAGTTTCCTTGGACTGTTGCAGTGAGCTATGATCACACCACTACCCTCCGGCCTGGGTGGCAGAGCAACGCACCATCTCTTTAAAAAGAAAACAAAGTTGCTGAATTAATTATATGTTTTCCTGTGGGATAAAACTTGCTCCTGGTAAATGATTTAATCTTTAATTCAGAATGTTTTTAATATTGTAGGCTGATAGAATAATCTACCAAGATGTGACCAAGAAAATTACCATCAATCTCAGCATTCTATCTCTAACTATCAAAACTTGTTAGTATTATTTTACATTTTTTGGTAACATCACCTTCTGCTAAGATACATAGTTTACATTGATATGATGGGAATTAAATCTGCTTTCCAGGGTCAATTCTTATCTTCTGCATGAGGCCTGATCTTCTTCTTAATCTTGTCACATAAACATTAGCATTTTGTATGTTTCATCAAAATCTTGCATATAGTTTTAGAAAATTATAAACTTTCAGAACTTCTCTGAGGACTGCAAAATTGGTCTTTGTTACTCTTCCAAAATAATGCCACATTATCTCAAGACTGCATTGAATCAGGGAGAGGAGATGTTGGCTTTCATCTCTGGTGCTCAGAAAAGACCTGATAGTCATAAACCTACATACATATATTTGCATCTATATCCGTATGTATGAGTGATCAGTTCCTAAAGAACCTCGCTGTCAGCGGGACAAAGGACTCAGGCATACTCAGAGGGCCAAATGTCATGGTCATCTTTGCTTCTCAAACTGACCATCCTTCTAAGTCTCCTATTACATTTGAAGGTAGCCAGGCATAAAATCTTTTTATTGTTCTTGTCAAATATTTAGACTCTTGTTTATAAGCAACAAACACCCAACTCAAATTAATTTGGGGAAATTTATTTAAAAGGATTATCTCATGCATAGGGCAGAATGTGCCCTTTTATTGCACACAACTTACTCTCTGTGGACTCTGTGAGGATTGGCCTTTCTGCTCTAGATCTGTATGATTACCTACCAGTACATTTTTATGGTGATGGACTGTGCCACCCCTCCCTTGTGTTATTAAGTGTAAAATAATTGAAGGAAGAGTCAGATAGTGAAACTGCTGGAAGAACAAGGCTATAGCTGGGCCTTACTAATAGGATCTTGAAAGCATTTGGTACGCTCTCCCTATCTCTCTTTTTCTCTCAACTTGCTGGTTTCATTCTTTCTTATTTCAGATCAAGTACAAACAAGGTGAAACGATGACCTCTAAGGCTCCTGAGATGTATACATCTCATATTTCATGCCATATCATGTAGGACTGATTCATGCTCTCTCTGGTTCCAGGTTCAACAGTCCTAGGGAAGATAGCTCATTGGCCCAGATTGGGACAGATATCAACATGGACCAATTAGCTGTGGCTTGGGGTGGAATCACAGTGTAGAAGCCTGTCATTGGTGGCTCCTTTCCTATGTGTCAGTAAAAAGAGAATCACTGTGGGTTGGAGAAGCTTCACACACATGAGATATTTTATTTACCCATGCATGGAACACATCACCTCTCTCTTCCCAATCATGATTTCTTGGCCTCTTCTGCATGTCTTCTTTTATCCTCATTATCTCTACACTGTATGCCATTTCTTTTCATGGTTTGGTAAAGAATATGAGGCATGACATTGTAGACAGGAGGGGAATTCCTGGGTTGACGATTTAGAGTGGATCCCTTCTGATCCTTTCCCTTGAGCCCCAGTGACCCTCACCTTCCTTTTTGTAATGCAGGGGAAAGTGGCAACTCAGGAGAAGGCAGAGGGAAAGGTCAAATGGGGAAATTCAGAATCTGTTTTTGGCCCAGGAGATGATGCCCTTTGCTAAAGGCTAAATGTTTTCTCAGGGTGAATGGATCAGTCATGAGTCCAAATTTTCTTGACCATAGTAGGAGATATTTGATTCTTTTTACCTATAAAACATATATGTAGTAGTTGGAGAACAACCACTTTTGATTTTTCTTTGTTTATTAGTTTGTTTTCATTATTCAAATTCATTTGCATGTGCTTTTAGACTAAGAATGTTTTCCAAATCCATTTAACATGGAACTCTTCAAAAATTTACTGGGATTCTGTGTTTTCATTTAAATGGGAGCCATTCTGTTTTTTCCCTAAGTTAATGGTGCTAACTCACTTATGTTCTGCTCTGACAGCCATTCAGTAGTAATGCATTTTCAAAGGAGTTGCTGTAGATTTCTAAACCTTGTATTTTCAGCTCTGCCTAGTTATCCCATCCTGATTGGCATTTAACCATTGAATTAGGTTTTTCTCCTACTAAAGCGAGCTTTATGAGCTTTAACTTCAAGTGCCTGTGTCACAGTCTGATTTGTTTGCATTGTAATTGACACTGAGTAAGCACTTTTTGCAGGAAAAGGCATTGTCTTTCAGGATTGAGGGAGGATTTGGACACATAGTTACCTGACACTCTTTTCCAGGGTTCCATTTAATAAATGGGAACATTAATAACAATCTCACCTGGCACATGTTAACATGGTTAGTTTATTTTTGCCATCAAGAGTGATCATATTCCCTGAGAGCTGTTTCTTTTTGCTTCTTTACTGATATAGCCATAAATATATCCCTGAAGGCTAAAACTGTACCTGTTACAGCACAGGTGAAACAAAAATATATGTCCCACTATTTTAGTATTACAAATTGAAATCTTACTGCAACATGAAATTTAAAGTGGTGATAGTTCAATTTTTACTTTTTTAAAAAATGATGGCAGAATAAATACAACTTTAAAAAAATTTTAATCAATGTTTATTGACTATATTGTGTGCATGGTTCATTCTGTGTCCTCTAAATTATGGAATAGATTATATTTCAAAAACAATAATACTACCTTTAGAATTTCTTGCCTTTAATTAGAGAGGAACCTATAAATGGATTTTGACTCTATCCTTGCCTGTTTCTTTGTATTATATTATCATATTCAATTGACAAACATCAATTATGCTATCTTCAGTAACTTAAAACTTAGTAGAAAGATATAGACATGTAATAAATCTACAATAAAGACTTAGAGAAGTTATGACATAAGGTACAATGGGACACAAAGTTAGGGACCGGCCAGTTCAGTTCATGGATGGCTTTAACTAGAAGATGACATCTGAAGTGGGCCACCTATGCTAATTGGGTGTGACCAGAGAGGGCAAGGAGGAAGAAGAAAGAATGTGAACCAAGACACAGAGCACAAAGCACCATAGTCAAATGGGGGAAGTGGTTTATTTGGATAATGTTAGGTGAAGTGTGTAAGGGAGTGGGTAGCTAGAAGTTGGACCCCAAAAAAAGATAGGATAGAACCTAATCAGGGAGGAATACAACTAGAATATGAATTTTATTCTAGATATTAGTATTTTTCAATTTTTTTATTATATGACACAAAATTTAAGAGGAGCGTGAATATTCCTGTGATTATTAACATGCGGAAGTAGCAGAATCTTGTGGAGTGGAGCAAAGGGCTGCATTAATAATTTTAAAAACCCATAAGGTGATTGTGGTAACTCCCTACTTATACCCCGTTGAGAATTACTCCCGTAAGCAGTGGAAGCCACTGACAAGCTTTAAGTGGAGTGAGCCTGATATTGTCTTTAATGTCAGTGACCTCGTTAGAGTACTATCTCAATTTATCATTCTTTAAATAAAATAACTAAAAACTTAGTTACTTGCCTCCTCTAGCTCTAGGCTCCCATGATCCCCCATATGATTTTTCAGTATCTAATAAGAAAAGTTATATGTTGCACTCTTGATGCAAACACTTTTTAAAGACTAATAGGAAAGGAGTATGTGGGAATGGAACATAAAACAGAAGATGGAACAAAAAATGGAAGCTATTAGTTGTAGCTTCACATCTTTGATTTCCATGACTCAGGTCTTTTCTGTAACTCCCATGGGGGTATCCGAGGCCAAAGGGAGAAGCAAGTGGAGGAGAGTATGGCAGGCCCGGTGCCTGGCACATAGTAGGCACACTATGATTGCTGTGTCCTTGTCTTCCTTATCCTTTTAATCTCTGGCTCTTTGATTGAAAATCAGGACCTATCAGATTTTCTGTTAGTGGCTAATGTCAAGAGTGGCTGGGAGAAGTGGTTGAAACTGAGAAGAAAATAATCACTCAGATTATTAGGCCCATATTATGTTAGAATGAGAAGGAAATTTAACGATTATCACCTACTCCCAATCTCCCAGTTCACAGGGAAACCAAGGTCCTGAAAGGTTGAGTGACTTGAAATCACAAAGTTAGTATGTCAGAAAAGGCCCAGAACTCAGGTCCTCTAACTCTAAATATTAGGTCATTCATGTCTCTTAGACATGTAGATGGCATTTCTTCACATTTTTTCTTTTTCCATGGAATTAAAGGTTCTAATCAGCATGTCTGAAACATAACCCTCCATTAACTGCCCCTGCCTTCTCTGTTCTTTGTATCGCGGAGTGGCATCAACACCACCAGGTGACTCAGCTGGTCATGTCCGCACACTTTTGTCTGCATTTTACTCAGTGTTCAGTGAGTCATTTGGTCCCGTTGATGGCACTTTGCACATGTCTCTCACATCCATCTTTGCTTTCATTTCCTACATTACTTCCTTAATTTAGTCTTTCCTCCTTTTTTCCTCTGGACTATTGAAGTAGCTTTTAAAATTGGGTTCTGCCTTCTGCAATCCACTCTCCTCACTGCCTCTTGAGTTTTCTTTGTAAAACATAAATCTGATTGATGGTTTCAACAGACTTCAATGGCTTTTCATCCTGTAAAGTCCCTCTCCCTTTGCTGTGGCCTTTCGCAATACAGCTTTAATGTCGCTCTTCAGCATTCTCTTCTGTCAATTTTCTTCTTCCTTCCTCTCCTGGAGTAATCACACGGGCACATTCAATATTCCTAACTTTTCCATGTGCTTTCCTGGGATGCCCATAGTCACCACAATTTAAGCACATATAGATGCCCAATTCCGTGCATGTATAGGGGAGGAGAAGATCAGGTTCCCTCTACCTTTCATAGTTCTTATTTGGGATGGACCCCTGTAACAAAAGACGGATTAAAATGAGAAAAACAAACAGGAGTTTAACACGGATATCTTGCATATATGTGGGAGATGCCCAGAGAAATGAATAAATCTTAAAAAGTTGGATTTGAATTCAGGCTTAAATACCTTCTTAAGCTGAAACAAAGACAGGCATTTGGGGGGAAGGGGTAGTTGTGGGAGGTGACCAAGAAAAACATGGGGTACAAAGGTAAGGTTTGTTTTGCATATTTAAGTCAGTGTCATCTCCATTCATGAGTCTCTAGGGATTCAGAGCCATCTCTCTCTTCCTGGCACAGAGTGGGAGACACTCTTACAAATGGAGATTTCCTTTATCAGTGTAAATTTCTCTTACAAAAGTATACCTTCTCTGTTTTTAGAGCATCTCCTCCTGTATCTATTGTTTTTCAAAATAGAAATAATCTTTATGCTAGAGAGGCATGTTGGGGTGGCATGTTCTGTGCTCTTATACATGCATCCCTTCCTTTATGTGGACTTTCTTCCTGTCTTGGTTGAGATAAACAGATCTATCCTCTGTTACCCACAGAGCCCTTTGTTTATATTTCTCTAATAGTACTGTTATAGTCGGATGTGCACTAGAATTAATTTTCTTTTTTTAAATATGTCTGTTTTATTCAATAGTTTGTGAACTCCTTGAGCTCAGCTGTTGTATCCAATTCATTTTTGTATCCTTGGTACCTGTGGTAGACTGAACAATGGTCCTCCAAAGATTTCCATGTCCCAATCCCTGCAACCTGTCCATATGTTACCTTACATGGCAAAAGAGATTTCACAGAGGGGATTATGTTAAGGATTCTGAGATGGGGCTATTATCCTGATTATCAGGGTAGATCCAATGTATCACAGGGTTCTTTAAGAGAGGGAGGCAGGAGAGTCAAGGGCAGAGAGTGTGATGTTATCAGATGAACAGGAGAAGTGAGGAGACAGTCAACAGAAGCAGAGGTTGGAATGAAGTGCTTTAAAGATAAAGGAAGGAGTGCGGTGGCCTCTAGGAGCTGGAAAAGTCAAGGAAACAGATTCTTTCTTAGAGCCTTCATAAGAAACAAAACTCTGCCAACACTTGATTTTTACCCCAGTAAGATCCATATTGGACTTCTGACCTCTAGAACTGTCAAATAATAAATCTGTGTCATTTTAAGCTACTAAATTTGTGGTAATTTGTTATAGCAGCCATAGGAAATGAGTACATTGCAGGGGAGGAAAAATATCTCTTTCTCTACCCATCTTAGGTTTATAGAAGAAGCCTCTATCACAAAAGGCAGATTAACAAGAGAAAAACGTTCACATTTATTTAATAAACTTCACAACACATGGGAGCCTTCATAAGGAAATGAAAACCCAATGGAAATGGGTAAACCTGAGTATTTTCATGTGAGGTTTGATATAGAGTGGATAGTGTGGAGAAATATGATAGACAAAAAAGGTATGATCTCATGGTAAAAACCTGAGGGGTACTTAGCAAGGCCTATTTGTTCAGATTCTTCGCTATGACTGTCTTAGTCCCTTTTTTGCTGCTATAACAGAATATTTGAGAATGGGTAACTTCTAAATGATAGGCATTTTTTTGGCTCATGGCTCTGGAGGCTGGGAAGTTCAACATCAAGGTATCAGTTTATTTCTGCTACATCATCCCATGGTGGACGGTAGAAGGGCAAGAGAGTGCATGTGAGAGAGCAAGCAGTGAAGGGAGCTAGAACACATCCTTTCATCAGGAATCCACCCCACGATAATGGCATTAATCCATTCGTGGGGGCAGAGCCCTCATGACCTAATCACCTCTTAAAGGTTTCACCTCTCCACACTGTTGCATTGAGGATTAAGTTTCCAACACTTGAACTTTGGGGGACACATTCAAACCATGGCAGTGATGCTTTGTCTCCAGAGATCAGAAGTTCCTTTTCTCCTGATATAGGGAGA
Organism: Lepilemur ruficaudatus; assembly: GCA_963574885.1. NCBI lineage: Eukaryota > Metazoa > Chordata > Mammalia > Primates > Lepilemuridae > Lepilemur > Lepilemur ruficaudatus. The sequence goes on along the minus strand of CAUYRT010101460.1, from coordinate 32,939 downwards.
ACACTTCCCACATGAGGGTCTTATGACCTGCTTCAGGGGAAGGTCAGAGAATCCTTCCCAGATTTTATGCCCTGCATCAGGGGAGAAGGACAGGGGAAGGTCAGAGACACCTTCCTCTTCTGTGGTTTCTCAAATTCCTTCAGCTTTAAAGTTTCGGTATGCCAAGGTGCCTGATTTTGGGGTAATATTTTCTGAGCCCTGTTGACAGCACCTAGCACACCCCTGGCATGCAGCTGGACTGAGTATATGTGCATCTTATCTTGAGTAATCAGAGAATTGTTATTGATCTTCAATTCATGCCCCTCATAGTGATCATAACTAGCATTTATTGAACTTTTTGCTATGTGCCAGCCACAGCAGTCAGTGTGTTATATGTGATCCTCATAATCACTCCATGGCTAAGTACTATTATCCTCATTTACCATCTCCATTTGATAGATGAGGAAACTGATGCACAGAGTGTTTTGATAATTTGCCCCAAATCATACTGCCCAACAGTGACGGCATTGGAACTCGAAAGTGCGCAGTCTGGCTCCCAGGTCTATGGCTACAGCACTCTATCCTGCCTGATCGGGTACTCATATCACATACACGGAACTTATGTGTGCTATCCTCGTGTGATATGGTGTGAAGAAAATTGGAATGGCGAGATTGGAATATTGATGCCTTCAGCAATCAGTTGACTCTGTAAATGTGGGTTAGTCAGCTAATCTAGATCTGTGTGCCTGTCTTTGTTAAATATTTCTTTTTCTGCTTACCTTATGGGGTTAATATGAGGATTGAATGATAAATTGTGAGTGAACGTGCTTAGAGAAATAGCAGGCACTATACCTATGCCATTTATGAGTATATATTTGGTTGCTATGTATCTTCCACAGATTCCCCCATACCAGGGCTCCCTGGCTGATTAGCTATGATGTCTGACTCCCTTGGTGAGTAGGGGCTTAATAATATTTGATAAGTGCATTTGATAAAAATGCTCTTTTGCCCTCTTGGTTCTCATTCTTATGTTTTGGATCATTGACACTAAAAACCTGAGAGCTCACAATTTTGTCTCCTGCATAGAACTTCATTCCTCTCTCCACTTTTGTTAATGAGCCTTTCTTATTGCCTCCCTGAGAGAATATATCTATCTTGTAGCCCATAGGAAGGTAGGACTTACAGAAGATTTGCAATGATTTCAGCAGCTTTTCAGTAGAATTTTAAGTGAATAATTAATCTCTTGAGAATGCTAAGTCATTTGTGGTAGAGAATTGGGAGGCCAGTGTTGAGTTGCAAATCCCAGTGAGTCCTGACTCAAGAAGACAGGGAATTTAAAAAGAAAGACAGTGAAGCACATTTGATTCTTTCTCCTTGCGCTGCCTTAGCCTGCATGGTTGCTTTTCCTTTATGATGCTTTAATTGCTAATTGTCTGCTGTTTGATTTTGAGATTAGTTGAGATCACCAGGATGATGGAAGGCCTGACGTGAAAAGACTTGAATTGATTGGCAGGTTCTCAACTTTTTGAAAAATTGAAGAGTGTTTGTTGAGATGACACTTGACTTTTTGGAGCATCTTGTTTTGATTTATGGTTTCTTTTGTTTACCTGTCAGATATTCCCACCTATAACATGGGTCAACAGAGTGCAAGTGTTTTTTGCACGCTCAAAGCAAGTCAGGCTGTCCTGAATGGTACAACATTCAGACATAAAATGATACTGTGATAAACATCCTTATGTTCCTCTCCGATTATTTCCTTGGTGTGGATTCTATGGCATAGAATTACTCAACAAAGAATGTGAACTTAAAACAAAACACACACACAAACAAAAAATTTTGATAGATTGCTTTCCCTAAAGACTGGACTAATTTACACTTCCACCAGGAGTGTGGGAGCACGCATATCTCACTGCAACTTTGTCAGTGCTCACTTACTCCATAAACATTTAGGGAGTTCTCACAATCTCCTAGGTTCAGACATTTTTCAAAAGTTTTCAAAAGCACCCCAGGTGATTCAAAGTGTAGACAGGCAGCTGAGAACCACTGGTTTAGTTGATAGGAGAAGGGTAAGAATGGAGGTTTTCTGTCACTCTTTCTCTGTGGTCTGAGTATCTCTCACTGTCCCCTTAGAATAGATCACTCTCATTGGATCATTGCTGTGTTTTTCTACACAGGACATGAGATTCCTAATGAGCAGCCCTTTCATCGGTCTAATACCCTCTTAAATCACTATTTCCCCATCATGTCAACTCAAGGCTTATTCATGTAATCTTCTGCCCATGTAGAGCTCTTCAATATTCAAATAATTCTGTGGATGGTGTTACTTTTCAACTGAATAGCGTCTTCTGTTGGCAAAGCTCTTTGCCAATAATCTCATTTGATTATTGCAGGGTCCTTGTGAATCAGGCATTTTCATTCTCTTTTTACAGAAAAAGGAAAAAGAACTTAAGTAACAAGTGGCTTTTCACTATTGTACAACTAATAATCATATGTGAGAAACTGACTCCCTGCAGGTCTCCTGACTTCCAAATGCAGAGTTTCTAACGCTGTATCAGAACCTGCTTTTGAGATTTCTCTAGATCTGCTCCTGTTTTAATATATAAATGGGTCTGGTTATTAGATTGTTATTAGGGTTATTTCATTTGGCATCTTCCAGGTTATACCATGACTTTCTTATGCTCATTTTCTTCCCTATATGCTCATCTGGAATGCTACGCATCTGTGGTAGTGTTTCTCAACTTTCTTTTTTTCATTATTGTCTCTCCTTCCCCAGGAGAAAAATTTAATTTAATTTAAATTCTTCCTAATGAGAAAAATTAAATATTAAGGAATAAAACCTTGTCAGGTAGAGAGGGTTGAGCCTCAGAGGGCCATAAACTATTGCAATCTCTGAATTTTTTTTTTTTATTTTACCTGCAACAACCAATTTTAATCTTCTTGGGAGCTCAAAAATGATGTTAATGGACAAACCAACTTAGTTGACCTTAACCCTGGTTGTCAGAGCAGAGAGGGGAGTTGTTTGACTTGCCAATGCAGCTGGTGTATATGTGTCATAGTGGGACACATGTGACAGTGACATTACTCTGTACATGATGGCAGTTTAAAAAGCTACAAGCCAACTAATTACTTACAAAGAAGCTGTGCTTTAGTGTGAATTATTAATTATTTAATTATGCATTCTGCATGATCAAACCACATGGAATTTCAAATTTGCCTTTGTTTTCCATATGCTGTATAGGTCACATAGATTATAGCTCTCCTCTTTGCCCACTGCCTACCTTTTTGTGAGCTTTGTATGGGCTCTTGTCTTATTGTGGTCACAGCTCTGGGCTGAACTTTTAGATTTATTAGTTTTAGATTTGTGGCAGTTACGTACGTTTTCATTTATAATTTAGACAAATAAATGCTGGCACATTCAGAGGCAGGAAAACAATGCATTGGTAGATAAGGGCCATCCCACACTGGGCTTGACTGGCTGCCACCAACTCTGACATCCCCTGACCCTTGGCATGGAAAGAATGTAAATGAGCGGGAATAAAGAGCCCCAGGTAGCTTCTGTTTGTTTTTACAGGAGAGCCAGATCTAGGTGATTTGGGAGAATGCCAGATATTATAAACACAGAGCCTAAGAAAAAGAACAAGGATGGAAGGGAGAGGCCCAGGACCTGGGGAGGTGCATTTGCAGGGATTGGAGGCTGGCCCAAAGGGAGGTTTCATTCATTTCTACAGGTAGAATTTTTAAGATTAACATGCTCATTTCTTTACTGAAGTCAGGCAAGATTTTAAGTCATTTATCAGGGCTCATAGAGTGCCTATTTATAGAAGTCAGAATAAAAGTAAATGAACCATGAATGCTAACATGCATCTAGCAAATTTAATAAGATTTAAAAGTTAAATAAACCAGTGGAGCCTGCAGATTTTTTCCAGGGGCCTTTTATAAGTTGTATCTTTGTTTCTTTTTGTTTTCTTCATTTTACACAATGTCTTATATAGATTCCTTTAGCCTTAGATTTTAGAATGCTAAAGTGATTTGAAAGCCTGTTTTTAGAGGACATTTCATTTTTAGTTAAACATTTACATGATGATGGCATTCTATCCAACCTACTGAAAAACAGAGAGTTTTTTTTCCCCCCAGGTGCCAGACTTTCAATAGGGGTAAAGGAGATTGTATTAATTATCAGTTGTTGCATGCAAAACTACCACAAGTGAAACAAAAAATATTTTTATCTCACGTTTTGGGTGAGGCGTGGCTTAGGTGAGTCTTCTGCTTCAGAGTCTCTTACAAGGCTGCAATCAGTTGTTAGACAGGGCTGGGATCTTATCTGAAGGCTCGACTGCTGCAACCACTTCTAAGCTTATGTGGTGGTTGCATCATTCGGTTTCTTGAGGGCTTTTGGACTGAGGGCTTCAGTTCCCTAGGTGCTTTGGAGGCCACCCTCAGTATCTTGTTACATGGGCCTTCTCAACCTTGCAACTTGCTTCATCAAAGCCAGCAAGAGGTGCAGTCTGCTAGAAAGACATCCATCACCTTTGCCATATTCTATTGGTTGGAAAGTCACTAGACCAGCCTACACTAAGGGGCAGGAGGTTACAGGGCATTAACAAGATTGAGGGGCGCCTTAGGATCCTATGCCAAGGAGATACATGACTTCATTTCAACAAGCCTTTAGGATCTTAGGTTCTTTGGGGGAAGAGACCATGTTTTTTTTCCTGAGTTAAAATATTTACAGTGTCTTGGCAAGATGATGGCCAGCACTTTCTGCTGAACTGGGTTCTGCAGCTGTTGCCAGCATCACAAGACCCCTCTAAGTAAATGCATATAGAGAAAAACCTCCTTGAGGAATCTCAAGCAAGAGAAAGAAGAGGCCACAGAACTCCAGCAAAACAATGACAGAAAACACACCCTCATCTTTTCCTTCTCATTTTTAAAGCTGTATCAGAAGAAAAGGAATATATTCTGGTTCTGGAGATATTTTTCTTTCATTAATTCCCTTCTGGGTGCTCTAGGACAAGATATCCCAAAAGCCTTTTTTGAATGGCAGGCACTGTGAATACAGAGAAAGACATCATCTCTTCCCTGTAGAAGAAACACAGGTGGAAATGGACAGTTACCAAATGTCATCCAAAGGTCTGAGAAAAAGTTGTGCAGAGAGTCCTGTGTGAGCACAGAGGCTGTAGACCTAATCCCAAATTGCAAGTGTGTGAGTATTAGATGACGTTCTAGGAAGGCTTCCTGGAGGAGGTGAGGCAGAGCTGAATACTTGGAGTTAGACTTTGAAGAAATGTACCAGGCTTTGCAGGGTGGGGAGGGTCCAGGTGTGAAGGCTCAGAGGCAGAGGGGAGTTTGGGACCTTCAGTGTAGATAGAGTTTAGGGACCCGCTTGGGAAGTGATTAAAGATGGGGCTGGCAAAGTCGGTAGGAGGCAGGTCATCATCAGAGTTCTCAGGTGTTGTTCCAAGGAGTTTGAATTTACCTTGAAAGACCCAGGGGATAATCCAACCAGATGTGTTTTAGAGACAGAGGTGGATTGGAGGAGTGTTAGGAGACAAAAATGCCAAACAGAATGCAGGTGAAGGGAGGCAGCTTCGAAATACAATGAAGCCAGATGGAGAGGGTGAATTCAAGGGTACTAAGGAGGCAGAATTATTGAGATGTGGTGATGGCACGGGTTGTGGAGGGCTGAAGCAGATGGAGAAGTACAGCTTGACTGAGATTTGCGACTTAGGTGATTGGGTGGGTGGCAGGTGAGTCACCAGTCTACAAAGGATCGGAAAAGTGATAGGTTTGAGTGCAGTCTTGGGACATCTGAGCAGAGATGAGCAGTGTTGCAGGGCATGCAAAAAAGAGGTCTGGCCTGGTGACTTAGCTTATGGAGTTTCCCAGCCAGAGGTGGTAGTTAAAGCCATGAGTGTGGAGGAGATCACCAAGAAGGGCACGCAGACTAAGAAGAGAAAAAGAGTCAAAGGTGAGTGCCTGTGAGATTTGCATTAGGAGGTGGTGGGAGGAGAGGAAACTTTAAGAGAAGAGGAGAAAGTGTGGTCACCAGCATTCCTGGGGTTACGGGCCACAGAAGCTAACACAAGCCAGCTCAAACAAAACTACTCTTTATTTTGTTTTTAAAGAATTTATTAGAAGGCTAATGGGATACCCAAGCCACTCAGGGTTCTGGAACTAGGAACCAAAAAAATCTCTGGGAGCACAGCAGGCACCCTGCCATACTTAGGTCCTTATATCTCAGCAAAGTCTCCTTTTTCTGTCTAAATATCATCTTCCCCTGTTGCTTTGTGTAGGTGACAACCTACAGTTCCTGAGTTTAAACCTCCCCACTGAGGAGGTCACCTGTCTCCTGGGAGACCTCTCTGGGAGAGTTAATCTAGTGTGTCCACCTTGGGAAGGTGCCCAAGGGGCCATATAGTCCAGGTGTGGCTAGTGAGGGCCACCCCGGCTGGAGTCAGCCCTGAGAGAAAGAGGGGTGCAGTTAGAATCATGTCCACTGTGAGCTTCTGAAAAGACAGGAAGATGACGGTGGTGGGTGGTGAGGAAAGCCAGACAAGGAGAGAGTTTCAAGGAAGAAGAAGTGGTCCACTGTGTTAGATGCCACTGATCCCACCGAAAGGTTAAATTGAGGAATAAGAGGACCGTGAGTCGACAACTTTGAGTAGCTAATTCTTCAAAAATAAGAGGGAAGTTGTGTGTTGGTTTTTGTGGTGAAGGCATAAGTATGCTTCTTTGTGGAAGAAGAGGAGGAGCAGGCATAAATTGGGATTGTAGAAAATACAGCGGAAAGAGGGCATAATGGTTGGATGAGATTCCTGAGGAAGTGGGAGGGAACATTGGCCGAAGGATTAGCAGCAGAGAGGGAGGGTCCTCGCTCTCACCCAGGCAGGAGGGAAAGAGGGGTACAGATACAGGTAATTTGGAGCATGGGGGGAAAAAGGTGGGCTGCCAAGAAATTAAGTCCATGTTATGGTACCAGGAATTATTTTCTCTTTACAAAATCCCAAGTTCTTCTCTTGCTCTTTAAATATATTGAATAAATGCTGAGAGGAGCAATTTGAATGTCTTTGCCAACAAAAGAATCTGGTATTTCATATACAGGGGATTGACGTGAAAGCTTCAACCAGCAGGACTCCTTAGAGAAGCCCCTAGTTGGGCCCAGTGTTCCCTGTCCAAATCAAAGGCTTCCTACATTCCTGCTATGGTCTGAATGTGTTCCCCAAAATTCATATGTTGAAACGTAATCACCAATGTGATAGTATTAAGAGGTGGAGCCTTTAGGAGGCCCCATGAATGGGATTAGTGACCTTATAAAAGAGGTGTGAGGGAGCCGTTCATCTCTTCCCCTTCCCATCCCTTCTACCATGTGAGGTTGCGGCAATGAGGCACCATCTTGGAATCAGAGAGCAGCCCTCACCAGACACGGAATCTGCTGGTATCTTGAGCTTGGAATTCCCAGCCTATAGAACTGTGAGCAATAACTGTCTGTTGTTTATAAATTACCCAGTCTATAGTATTTTCTTATATCAGCACAAACAGATTAAGACACTTCCTAAGTGTGCCTAAGAGCATCCCAAGAGCAGCAAACATCAAAATGTGAATGTAACTAATGAAAATATTGGTCAAAGGCTGGTGGCCACTGTACAAGTTAGAAGACTTACAGTTTGTCTTTGTCCTGTCTTCTCACTGAGGCTGGCTCTTGCTCACATGAGGACAGTGCAGGGTTGGGATCCTGTCTAAGGTGGGCTTGCTCCCAAGTTCGGTAACTGGTAAGGAACATAGCTAAGGACATCTGGCCCTGGCTGGACTCACCCTCCCAGGTAGGAGGGAAAGAGGAGTATAGATATAGATGATTTAATCACTTCATTACCAGAGCATCTGGAAGGTTTTCTCCCATGCATCTTCAGCCAGGCTAAGTGAGAATGACTATGCTTCAAGGGAAATTTAAGTGTAGTAAGGAAGGGAAAGCAGGCTGATATGTCATTAAATATTTTGAAGAAGTATCTTTTTCCCCTCTAGGAAATCTTCTGGTTTAGTTCATCGAAAAGCAGATGGGATGATGGTGATTTTGCCCAGATTAATTTCTTATCCTCTGCTTTCCCTCATTCTCCCAACACTTCAAACAGAAGGGTGGGCAATTCTTTTTCTCTTTTGTGTTTAGGAAGCAAAAACTATTATTTGTGGGAATTCTTTCACCAGCGTTCTTTGAGTGCCTTGCGTGTGCCAGGAATCATGCCATTGGAACCTGTGCCTGGCACTCAGCAGGCCTCAGGAGGCACGGGCCACTGACACGGGTGAGGCACGGGTCAGGTCCACTGACCTGACACACTGTGGTTACAAAGGATGTGTCACTGGTCAGTAACAGGGATGCTCCATGAGAGTAGTTTTTTGAATTCTGGCAGACTTTACAGAAGTGTCCACAGCACTCCCAGTCGATCCTAATTTTAGATCTAGAATTTTTCTTCTGGATCCAAGGGCGGAGTATTGGACCATCAGGGGAGCACAAACAAGTCCCTGGACCTCTGTTTCTGCCCTGCAATAGAGGCTTCAGGAATTAAAGCCCTGGAGAGATGGCTCTTTGGACTTCAGGTGGCAGAATAACTCTTAGGAGAGCCGATGCATTTTAGGGGCTTGGCTTCCCTGGGCTGTTATCGGAATAGGCACTTATTCTGGATAGAGGGACAAAATTAGAGACTGTGCCTCAAACAGAGAGATTTGGTAGCTTTCCTCTAGGCCCTAGGGTAAAGTGTATCACGTTGAATGAGTGTAGGTGAGGCTTTATCCGGCTTCAGGCTGCCCGACAGCAGCCCATCCTCATTAATTCCAAAGACTTGCAATACAACTCTCCTGGTAAGAACCCGATAAAGTCTCATTCCTCTCTTAAGACTGTAACCACACACTTGGCTCATGCTATTGTATTTTTGTTACTTTAAAGTTTCTGTTTGAATTAGAAGAGTGCTCTCTCTGAGTAAATTTCCCTAGCAGGTTAGTTATCCAGATTGGTTCACAGCCCATGAGATTTATTGATTGATTGATTGAGACAGAGTCTCGCTCTGTTGCCAGGGCTAGAGTGCCATGGCGTCAGCATAGCTCACAGCAACCTCAAACTCCTGGGCTCAAGCGAGCCTTCTGCCTTAGCCTCTTGAATAGCTAGGACTACAGGTGTGTGCCATGACGCCTGGCTAATTTTTCTGTTTTTAGTAGAGACAGGGTCTTGCTCAGGCTGGTCTTCAAGTAATCCTCCTGCTTCAGCCTCCCAGAGTGCTAGGATTACAGATGTGAGCCACCATGCCCGGCCACAGCCCATGAGTTTTAGAAGTAGTAGTCCCTGTGTTGTTTTAAATACTGAGGGACGGTTCACAGGAATACACCTTCATCTAGTGTGCTGTGTGCATTTATTTCTTACTTGTTAATTAAGAGACTTTTTTGGGAATTGAGACACTATAACTAAACACCTGACTTTGGATGACTCCAGGATGTCACTGTCTTAAAGCTGGTCTAATCAACTTGCAGGAGCCCTTGAAGAATTTGATTTAGTTTAAAAGATTTTTCATCTCTATGAGCCAAAGTAGATGACAGTCAAAACTAATTCATTGTAATAAAGGCCAGACTGATGGTTACCATTGAAGAAGGTGGAGATGGGGCAGGGGCATGAGCTTTCTAGAATGCTGGAAATTTCTATATCTTGTTCTGGGTGGGAGTTACACAGGGACATACAAGTGTAAAAATTCATAGGGCTTTATTTTTATCAGTGAAAAGAATGAAGAGATTCTCATCTAGAAGTTTATACCATCATTCCCCATGGTTGTGGGCTTTGTGACACATCCTCAGTAAACCTTTGGGGGATTTTAAGATCGTGTAGGGAGTGACAGTATCAGATTTGTGCTTGAGGAGCTCTCTCTGATCATTGCTGGGGAGAAGATGGGAGGGGACAAGAGTGAGAGTGGTGACCATGGCTGGAAGGCTGATGCAGTGGTCCAGCAAGAGACAGCAGGCACTGGATTAGACCAGGGGTGTGAGACAGATGGGGATGGGGGATATGTGGGGTGCAGGAGAAGGGGCTGAGGGTGACTCCCAGGCATCCCACAGGAGCAGTTGGGGTGGACGGAAGGGCCACTGCTGGGGAGATCAAGAGTTTAGCTGGAGACATGTTAACTTTCCGATGCCAGTGAGCCAAACTTAGAGATGACAAGGAGGTAATTAAATGTTATAGGTGAGTCTGGAGTCAGAAAATAGGTCTGGGCTGGAGTTATAAATTTGGGAGGTGCTGGCCTGGCATTTAAAGCAGTGGGAATGCATGAGATCACTTTGGGAGAGCACAGAGTCGGAAGGAAAGGGATTCCAGGACTGTGCCCTGAGGAACTGCCACAGGTAGAGGTCAGGTGGGGGAGGAGTCAGAACAGGAGGCTGAAAGAGAGTGCAAGCGGGCTGTGAGGACAGCAAGGAGACTGTGCTGTCCTGGCTGCCAAGGGAGGAGTGTTTCTAGAAGCAGAGTGGTCAGCCGTGGAGGACGCTGTTGAGGACTCAAGTCAGTTGAGGACTGAAGCCCTCGATTGGATTTGACAGCGTGGAGGTCATCGGTCACCTCAGTGAGAATGGCTTATACAGAGATTTGCTGGTAGAAGCCACACGGAGGTGAGGCAGAGATGTACTTTTCTTTTCCTGTAAGTTATTTGTTGCTTTAATTGTGTATTCAAAACATTAGCCCTTTATGGAACATCGAGTTGTGCAACAACATTTAAATTGAAGTTTAATTCTATAGTGTAATGTAAGGGGATTAATTGAGATCCAGTTTCTCTAGCTGTTTTAGTGAAAGAAATTGAATTTAGAGTGTGCTATAGGAAATTATTTTCGAGTCTGTGTATTTACTCAGTAGGATTTTTAAAGAGGTCATTTTATGTCCATTCTTGCCCCCACTCAGGAATGAACTGCATGATACTTGATTCATGTTACTTTAAAGGGCAAAGTATTGAGTGAATTTCTTGGAGGATGTAGAATTTCTCTAGCTGATACTGAGGCTAAGTATCCCTTTAGGCTACACGGCCAGCATCTTTTCTTAAACCTATTAACAGAAATCCCGATAACGGAGAGAAACCAGGGCAGGGAGTACTCGTGTCACATTCTTTCAGAACCCAAGCATGCGGTTTTGCGGAGTTAAATACATAGAGAAAATGGAAAGAAAAAAAAAAAGGAAAAATGCCTCAAAATCATGCTCAGGATATTGGTGTAGGAAGTGTGCTGTGAATATGATGTATCTTATGGCTTTGGTCAAGAGTATTTGATGTCAGTTGAAGTTTGGTCAATGTGGAAAAGTACAGAGTAGACATGGGACTTTCTTACATTCTGGAGCATTATAGGGACAAGTGGCCCTGCATCCTGGGGGTCACAACACTGGGAACCAAGGCAGCAATTTGAGTATTACCTAGATAGACCACAGCAAGCAGTGGGTGCCCGAGTGATACCAAGTGTGAAATAATATTATACTGAAGGGAAAATCTGTCCCTGACAATCTCCGCTCACTCGTTTCTTTCTGAGTCTCAGGCTTTCAAGAGAAATGATCTATATTATTTTTCTCATTCTTATTCACTTAGGAGGTTCTACTGAGAATTGGGAGGTCAAAGCTGTAGTGAGGTTCTCTTGATACTTTTGTCAAGGAGGAGGGTTAACAATCTGCCTAATAGGGACGTAGCACATATTAGGCTTTTGCTATAGGTGGTTAATATTTTTAGGGTGAAATCTGGTTTTGCAGCATAGTCATATTTATACAATATTATAATAAAATTAAGAGAAAACCTAAGGGTTTTGTTATTTATTTATTTTTTCCATGTAAGGACATGTGTAGGGTTGAACAGGAGAGAAAGTAGTGAAGGAAACTCCCTCGCTCGCACTATTAGCAGAGCTTAGTTGGTTCTGGTAGTAAGTCAGGGCTTCAGGGGAGATCGGATGTCCAGTTTGGCCCAGGTGAACTTTAGTCTTCCAGGATCTAGACAGACGTGGGGAGGGATCATCCATGACTTATCAGAAGAGCTGTTTCACAGACCTCAGGATTTACTTTGGGTTAGAATCACAGAGCCTTTGTATTAATAGATCTTTCTTAAATGGGGGTGGGAATAGGAGTGGATTGATGTTGGAGGTAGCTAAATGGGGACTTGCCTTGATTTCTGGAGGATTTTTCATTAACGTGACAGAACCCTGTAAGTAAGGGCCCATGTATGTGGCAGTGTGATTTTCAACAAACAGGTGGCCTCAAACTGAATTGAGCTGGGACTTGGTTGGCGCTGTTGGGAGGTAGATGTGGCGTGAGGGGGAGGCCCCTGAGGAGAGGTTGCTTTTCCTCTGAAGTTTGGCTGATGATAATGACACCTGCTGTTTATTGACTGGGTGTAGAAGGTGTGGTCTTGTCCTCTATCTTGGCATGGTGAAAATGAAGCTCAGAAAATATTTATGTGTTCTTGGATCCTGGAATCCCAGCAGTCTAAAACAAGAGTAAGAAAGTATCTTTTCTAAACAGAATCAGGAAAATCTTTGGAGTTCTCCTGCCATCTGCTCTTTTATACTGGTTCTGTTTCCCTTCTACTGTGCTTTCTGTGGGTCCATTGCTGTAACTATTACCAAGACATTTGAAATTCCCTCCCAAGTGCTATTACTGCAGAGAGGCAAGGAACCAGGTTGGAAAGGTGGAAGGGGGGATTCCAACAAGAGAATGTGGCTGGGATGAGGGAAAGCTGAGGCCTGAGATACTGAGAGAGTTATACAGGATGCGACTAACGAGAACAATGCCATCAATATGCAAAGCATACAGAATTGGGCCTCTAGTTCCAAAAATGCTACCACTGCAAAATTACAATAGCAGCGTTTTCTTAGTACATAAGCCAAGTGTTATTTTAGCCCGAGAGGAGGCAGCTGAACTGGAAATAGTGAACGCACCTAAACAAATGTGGCCCGGGATGGAGCTGCGAAAACACAAAAGGGCTGCATGCTGGCATGGAAACTGCCTCGGAGCTGAAACAACAGAAGCTGAGGTTGAACAGTGTCAGCCTGGGATGTGTGGTTTGCCCCAAGTCTGTTTTGGAGGCCTTGGGAAAGCAGCCCTACAGATAAATTCTCCAGATGTGCAATCTAAAACCGGTACAAAAGAAACAGCTCTCTCTTACTTGGCAATATTGAAGAGCTTTCTGGCTGTTAACTCACACCATGCATATCTATTTGTACGCCCTGTGTTTCATCTGAATGCTGTTAAAATAAATGGACATGGGGCCCCTCACCCACCCCACACCCACTCAGCACTTTTTTCTCCATTGCCTTCTGAACTCTGCCCATTAGGTGCGGCCCTTCTAGTCTGGAAAAACCACCACTTGGGTGTTCTAGGGGAGGGGTTAAGTACAAAGGCTTGAGTCAGAGAAACCTGATCCTCCATCTGTAAAATGCTGCTAATAATAACTACTTCACAGGGTTGTTGTGGGAATTAAATGCAATTAATTGTATTATTATAATTTAATGTAAAAATGCATTACTATCATTAGATGCCCTATGTGTATAGAAGGTCTAATAATAACATATTACTAAGTACCCACTATGTCTTACTGTTTGGCTGGCTTTATATGCAATTTCTCATTTGGGATAAGCAATTTAATCCAAGGACACACAGCTTGTAAAGAGGAGCAAGGAGACTTGAAATCTTCAGAACCGACAGCAGAGCTCACGTGTAGTCATTGCTATGTTCTCTAATTTGGAATCTGGCGTTTGGTAGGCAGAATACTGCCTACAGTCATTTAGTTAAATATAGAGCAGTCCAAAACTTGCGTGTTCTTCTCTCCTGGTTTTGTACAAACTGTCCACAGCACAGTCCCCAAACACTGTGTCTTCCTGCTTCCTTCGTCACACTGATGCCAGGAGTGCCATAAAATCAGACTTCTGCCATACATTGTTGTGCATATATGAGCCATCTCATACAGGAGTCCACTGTCTTAGCAAGGGTTTAGACCACTGCTGCTAAGAAAATTGATGGCCCCTGATTTAGAACTTTTTCTAACAAGAAGGATGAAGTCTGTTCTGCTTTGAAATAGGCAAATGGTTTTTCTGTGGTGAAGTAGGTGACTCTCTTTATTCTCTTTCTCTCTCTCATCCTCTTTTTTTCCTTTTTTTCTTTCTTCCTTTTTTTGAAAACATGCTGAGTAATGTGGTCTCTTAGGTCTATTGGCAGGTTTTGGCGTAAGGAGATTATGCAGGAATCTTCCTGCTTTGCTTAATCACTTGAAAAAAACCACAATTGCTGAGCAAGTCCTGGGCTGACGTGGGCACGGTGAACAAGAACTGCTTTATCAGGCTTTAAGAGATGCTGCAGGAGACAAGAGTGCTTCTTCCAGACGTGGGCTCTAGCCTTGAAGGCACAGTAATAACGCGAGCGTAAAAAGCAAAGCTAGTGAAGCTGTGTCAGGGACCCTCTGACGCTCCCAGCCTTCATTATTCTTGCCCTGGAGCCTCCCTTGGACCTCACATTAGTTCATCCCAAATGTACTGTCTCTAACGCACCAGGCACGAGCCAGGCCCTCGGGATCAAATGAGGAGGCACAGTTCCTACCTGCACTCTGTCTCTTCTTTTTTCCATGTGCCTCCTAAAGCTGGAGATGCCAGTTTTACCCATTCTTGGGAATGACTTTCCTAGCTATATTTAGTTCATAGTAAGAATCAAGGGAGCATATATGATCAAACTTTTAATGGGAGTACTTATTCCACCATTTCACTTTAATTCTCTTGTTTTTATAGTAATAACGTTCATCGGGTGTCGGGCAGATGGGAGGGGAGAGGAGGGGATGGGTATATACACTCCTAATGTGTGCGGTGCACACCGTCTGGGGGATGGGCACGCTTGAAGCTCTAACTTGGGTGGGTCAAAGGCAATATACATAACCTATACATTTGTACCCTCATAATATGCTGAAATAAAAAGAATTTAAAAATTTCTCGTTTTTAAGGGACAATCTAGCAGCATGTTTTAATTTATTCTAATATTCATTAATTTATTAACAAATATTTTTGAATGCCTATTATTTTCTGTAAGGCACGATGGGGGTCATGTTTTTGATGAGTGGTTATTTTCGTTTGCACAGATCTTTTAAATGAGAGTTTGCAGAAGTTGAAAGGGAAGTCTTGCACTCAGCAGCGTGCCTCGTGTTTAATGAGCCAGCCACCTTGTTTCTTCTCTTCCTGTGACACAGCCCCTCAGCTCACCCTGCAGTTGCCACGTGAAACCTTCTCTCACGCAACCCACAGGGCCAGCATCACTCAGGCACTCTCTTCCTCTGTTGTCGGGGCACTTCTCACCCTCCTTTGCATTGTTGGTTTGTCTTACCGTGTGCATCTTGGAATCTCATGCCTACTTCTTTGTTTCCTTCACAGTGTTCAGCAAAGGATCTTGAGCAGAATGTAGATGTATGAAAAGTACTGGTTGTGTGAGTAAGTGACATGTGATAGAGAATGCTTCTGTTTGAGGAAGCCAAGTATTAGCAAACATTTTTCTGATCATCTTGGGCTATGTGAAGGAGATAGTCATTCACTGAATTGACTGAAGCCTGCTCTCTCAAGGATTCTTTGGCCTTTTATAGACCAAAGGTTTTTTTTGTGTTGGTTTGAGCAGGCAGGAGGGCATTGCGTCTGTGGTATGGGTAGAAGGAGTGTCATTCAGGCCGCAGTTGGTTTTGATGTCAGATGAACAGCTGTGAATTGAGAGCTGGGATTGCTGAGAGGAAAAGGAAGGTGGTTGAAACAGAGACTGCTCAGAAACCGCCGCGACCTGTGCGTCCACACCTGCCTCAAGTCTTTATGCACAGAACTGGTAAACCGCTGGGAGTGCCAGCTTTACAATCCACTTACCTTAAATGTTTAATGGTTAAAAATTTTGAGAGTTTTTTTTTTTTTAAGCTTACCAAAGGATGCCCAATGCCTGGGGTAGAATAGAACTTCATTTTAAAATTGATATTTGAAAAAGATTCTGGATTAGCTTGTATTAGATTCAACCAAAATCAGTGGCAGAGGAATTTATAATCACTATCTTGATTGAACTTATTGGTGCTTCGGGTCTGTGTCCTTGTTCCTTTGGCTGGAAGGAGCCTGCCTTGAGCTGAGCTCTGTGCCATGTCAGCTGTGTTCCTTCAGAGCCTCAGATTAAGGCAATTGCCTATGAAACCCTTATGGCTAATAGCTGTGATTTTATGATTTAATGCATTGATTCAACACACATTTATCAAGCATAACCTACTAAGTGCCAGGTACTGTTCTAAGTGCCAGGTATATAGCAGTGAACAAACAGAATCCCTACCCTTGAGAAGCTTATATTAAATATTTGCAGCATGGGGGAGACAGTAAGCAAAATAAACCAGTAAATGACATCGTGTATCAGAAGGTGAGAAGTAAGTACTGTGGAGAACTCCATTGAAACAGAGCAGGGACATGGCAGATCTTCAGTTTTAGATAAGGAGGGCTTCACTGAGAAAGCAACTTTGAATAATTGAGACGGGATGGAGGTGAGAAAGGAAACCCTGTGGATCTCTGGGGAGAGAGCCTTCCTCACAGAGGAGGATGCAAGTGCAAATGCCCTGAGGCAGAATCTTGTTGGCAAGTTTGAGAAATAGCAAGCAGTGGAGTGATCCAGTGAGAGTGGTAGAAGGAAAAGTCAGAAAGGCAATGAGGGCTGGATTATATAGTGTCTGGGAGGTCTTTGTACCACCTCTGGATTTTACTCCAAGTGAGAAAGAGCCACGGGAGGGTTCTAAGCAGAGGGAGCACATTAAATGGCATATCTTTTCAGGAATCACTCTGCCCAGTGTGTTGAGAATAGGCTGTAGAGGGGCAAAGAGGGGAAGCAGGGAGCCAGGTGGGAGGCTGCTGCAATATTATAGATAAGAATTGATGGTGGAGGTGGAGTGATGAGAAGGAGCCACGTTCCAGATATATTTTGAAGCTTTGCAGAGGGAACAGGTGCGAGTGTGAGACACAGAGTGGAGTCAAGGATATGCCAAGCATTTTGGCCTGAACACCTGGAAAGATGGAGTTACCATGAACTCAGGCAGGGTGCCCTGTGAATATAGCAGACATTTGGAGATAGATCAGTTATTTTGTGTGGGAATGTTTTCTATGTGCATTAGACCTCTAGGGGGAAATGTTGGATAGACAGCTGAGTATAGAAGCACGCAACTCAGTGGGGAGATCTGGGATGGAGATACGTGGTTGAGAAGTATGAGCCTAGAGAAGTATCGGCCTAGATGAGAGCACCAAGTTCTGTGTGAGAAAGAAAGTAGAGGAAGCAGTTGTTTAAGGGCTGACCTTTGGAACACTCAATGTTATGAGTCTGGGAGATGAGAAAGAAATAAGAAAAGAAAATGAGAAAAAGCAAGCATTGAAAAAGAAGGAGAGCCTGGACAGAGAGGTGACCCAGGAGACAAGTGAAGAAAAGGGTATCAGGAAGATATAATCAGTTGTGGCAAATGCTATGAACAGGTCAAGTAAGACGACAACTGAGAACTGACCATTGGGTTCAGCACCCCGGAGGTCACTGGTGGCCTTGATGAGAACTGTTTGGGTGGCGTGGCAGGGAAAATGCTTTTATGGAGGGGAAGTTTAAAACAAGATGGAAGTAGAGGACCTGGTGACAAGTATAAAGACTTGACAAGTTTTGCTGCAAAAGGAGAAAAAGGACTAGGCTTGTACCTTGCAGGGGAACTTTAATCAAGAGGACTCTATTTTGTTGTTGTTTCGTTTGGCTTTTGCTTTTAAATGGAGAAATTCATGACATTGAGGGGAGAATTGCTATTGTGTTGTTGAGGATGTGGAAAGATAGGGGATCTATTGAAGAGGTGCCTGTGTTTTAGGAACATGGACAATTCGTCCTCTATAACAGGAGGGAGGCAGAGTATACAGCAAGATTCCGGTAGGTAGATAGAGGTGGTGGTGAGAGGGTGTAGAAGTTCTTTTCTGATTTCTTCAGATTTCTCAGGGAAGTCAAAAAGCAGGTCACCAACAGAGTGATGATCGGGCAAAGAATGGTAGAAGTTTGAGAAGAAAAGAGAAAGGAGATACAACATTGTCGTCCGGGAGAATGGGAGCACGAATGGACTAGCGTCTGATACTGCAGACTAAATTCCAAAGGTGGTGGTGGATTTTGTTAACCTACATTCCTCAGTGCTTTTCTATTTACCAAGTGGTTTCTCACATGTTGATTGCCCCAATAATCCTATGAGGTGGCAGAGAGAGTGGATGTTCTAAAATCACACAGCTGGAAGTCAAAGTGTGGGTCTCAAATTCAGATCTTTTGAATTGCAGTATAGAATTCTTTTCTTTGATTAATCTTCTCTTTTTAAATGACTGTTAATTAGTGATGATTTCCAGGTATGGAAGTATTCACAGGATCTTTATTTCCCCTTATGTGTTTTATTGCTCTGAATAGTCCTAGAGAGAAAAGATCAGATTAAGTATTTTTTGTCCATTACCATTAAGTGTTGAGTTTTATCATTTTTCAGTTATAGTTCAGTGTGTAGCAAGTTTAATGGCGAGAAAATCCTTGTGCAGAACTTAAAAATGAAAATTTTCTTAATGGGAAAAACATAACTTTGTTAATGGAAGTTTTGGTTGCTTTCCAGACCGTAAATACATTTTTAGAAATGCATT
This sequence comes from Lepilemur ruficaudatus, assembly GCA_963574885.1. Lineage (NCBI taxonomy): Eukaryota > Metazoa > Chordata > Mammalia > Primates > Lepilemuridae > Lepilemur > Lepilemur ruficaudatus. The sequence continues at coordinate 14,300 of CAUYRT010101460.1, read as the reverse complement.
AGTTAACACGAGAAGTTATAATTTCCTTAAGTGCAAAGTATTATTATAAATAGGGATGATGTATACGGAATTACTCTTCTTACTTTGCAGTCACATCTCACACGATGCTAATTGTGCCATATGCATAAACCATATTGGATTAAATATCTTTCATGTTCCCTTAGGTATGATTAGAATTTCTAAGGTGAAATTGGTTATTTTTCTATTGTATTAGATGTGGTTTAATCAATTTCAACTGGTACATCTCCTCCTCAAAATGCTGACTCTTCAAATGAGCTCTTTGACCCTCTGAAGGTTTACTCATTTCTTTTCACCTTCTTTTAGACCTGAATCTGTGGCCCTAAATCATGTTTGTGAAGTTCATGTTGACATCAGTCAGCATCTCAGTTTGGTATTGCTGTCTATACCATCAATCACTTGAGTTTCTAAATCTCTCAGCAGCTTGATTCAAATCTTGTATAAGATTTAGTTAGTGTCAGAACAACTTAACTGTGCACAGACTTTGATCATACATAAAAAATATAAGAATTGAAATAATTTCAGAATGTCTATGAGAGAGTAGTAGATACTCAAATTGATAGCCTGTTATAATGTCATTCGTTCATTAATTTAACAAGAAGTTATGAAAATATTGTGGACTGTCTTCTTCTAGAATTCTTTAAGAGAGACTAAGTTTTCTTATAGTGTTAATACTTCACATATGGTTGTACCTGGATATAAGGCAATAAACTTTAACTAGAGTCTTTGATCTCTTAAAATACTTCCCATGGAAAATCGTAAGAATAAAAACTTTTAATGTCAATATCTGGTTAATAAAGAAAGTATTCCAATATGTACTTTTTAAATAAAGTATTCTAATACAGTATTTTTTTTTGTGGTAAAATACACATAACATAAAACTTACCATTTTAATCAGTGTGTAATTCAGTGGCATTAATTAAATTCACAATGTTTTGCAACCATCACCACCATTTCCAAAACCTTTTCATTACCCCAAACCCAATAAGTGCTTTTAAATTTCAGGAAAATATTAAAAGTTTTCTGTACCAGTTGACTCACCTTGAATAATATTAAAATGCTTTGAGTTTTAATAGGTCAGTAAATGTGTTTTGGGTCAAAAACTGTCTAATCTGGGTGTATATTTTGTAATATGCTTGTTTCTTACTAGGATGAGCTTAACCACATCTTTGGGCTCATTGATTATTATTAAAATTCAGTTTTTTAGGTAAGGTAATTGCTTTCATGAGGCTTCTCTTAATCCTTTTTATCAAAGTACCACAAAATTAAACTTAACATCTGTTAGTGTAACATCAAAGAGATTTGATGGTCATGTGTGTTGCTGCATGTACAGTCCAAAGATTAAAGTCAGTTCAGTTGAAAGAGACCTCAAATAACAGATGATTGACTAAAGAAACTGTACATGGAAACTAGAACGAGAGAAACATTTATCTTACTAAGTCATTATGGGTCAAAGCCTTCCATGAACTGTGTAAAAACCATAGACGGAAACAGTTTTGTGAATTCCAATGAACTGAATGTACTTTGAGCAAATTTAAAACTTTTCTATTTAAAACCTTGGTACATTTTCTTTTGCTTCTATGTAACAGTGGTGGTGATTTCCTAGTAACTGATGATCTATACCGGTAAATAATACAGCTGAGTGTCCCCACTTATGATGGGCTTATTTTGACCTATACTTCTTTCTCTACCTATAAAACGTGTATTCATCCATAAGAATCTAAATTAAATGCTTTCTTTCATGAAGCCTTCCCTAACTTCCATAGACAGTCATATTATACCAAACATCACATTAAATTCTCATTTCTTCTACACTGTAAGCTTCTCAAGGGTAGGAGCTATGTCTTATTCCTGCTTGTATTCCCAGCGTAGTTCTTAACACACAGTGGAAACCCATTAAATACATGTTGACTGATTAACCAAATGAATGAACTTATCAATGTAAATATCCCTTCTGGAGTCTTCATTTTTTGTTAGTACCTCAATTATAAGATGTTCATATTTAATTTACTAAAGCAATTGGCAAAATATATATAAGGTCCAATTTTTTGAATTGAGGTAGCAAACATTTCCATTTGTGATATATAAACTGAAGGCAAAGTATTCTGATCATAAACTCTGGGGCATTTATTTGCCAGTGTATGTAGAAAACTCAAGATGGCATAGCCCATAAAGATTCCTAGATGACTGTGTTTGTCGTGGGAATTGAGAAGGCACTACAGGGGGACAAGTCCTCTGTGCCCTAGTGTGAAATCTTTATCACCTGCTTTGTTTCTGTTCAAAGGCCCAGTGCTGGTCCCAGTCCCGGGCACCCAGCAGGGGAAACATTCTATTCGACATGGCACTTGCCACAGTTGGTCATTGGTGTTGGCACCACAGCTGGCACCACAGAGGAAATAGCACAAAGCCAGTCTCAAGGAATAACCCCGGATCTCTGAGACTAGACAGTGGTACTTCCTCACTGATCATCAGGCTCTGTCCATGTGCATGCAGAGAGCCTCTCTACCTTCAAGTGGCTTCGTGGGACCATCCATTCATTTGCCCTCTCTCAATTTGTCTCTCTTCTCTGTTTCCCTTCTGATTCTTCCTTCTCCCTGAAGGAAATTTCATGAAGTTCTAGGTGGCAGGGTAGAAATGGGTCCTCGAGTATCAGACTCAGAGTGGGTACCTGTTTCTTGCTTCCCAGATGGGAGCTGGGAGAGCCTTGCATATAGACATACCCAACTGCTGAAGACAAGAGGAGGTAAGTGAAGTTTGACACTGGCAATGAAGACTCAAGAATTTCTGAAAAGGGACAAAATGGATTTAAGGTGCACCCTGAATAGTCAACCCTGAATGGGAGGTTCTGGTAGACCAAAACCAAGGTCCCCTTTCTGTGTGGCAGCCCTCAGCCAAGCAGCAGATGGCTGCCTGTGATCCTCATGTACATTAACTGCCTGGTAAGTGTAAGCAATGAAATAAATTGACAGCATGGGAAGATGTGTTTTATCAAGACTTGGAATATCTTCCAATCACCTTTTCATGTACTGCACAAATCAAGGCTCACCCACCAACCATACTGCTTCCCAGTTAGGAAAACATAGCACTCTGTCCCCACCCCCAGCGTGACCACAGGGCCATGTGTTTCCTGGGAAGGCTGGGGACTGCAGTGGTCATTGATGAGAACAGCTGGAAAAAAATCTCAGTGCAGCCAGGGTGACACTATTCCCTCTAGCAACGTTCGAGTGTGCTCTTCAGGAAAATCAGCTCCTCCATTGGCTTGAGATTCTCGGGTTTTTTTTGTATTAACTCACAGTTCCCCTAAGAACATCTGACCACAATGTTTTTTCTAAATGAGTAGAATCAAGGGAAAATATTGGAATTGCATGTGGGTAGTAGACCGGGGAAGAAAATATTTTAGTACTTCCAGTCCCATGAATTTAGTCCTCTTGACACTTTTCTCTCAGGCCAAATCATTTTGAGTAATAGAGGTCCTTGGCTAAGTTCCAAGTGGAAGGAATAATAAAAAAAAAACCTGGCATCTGATTCCATTCTCTTTCTCACCTTTCCCTTTATTAAAGTAGCACTGACTAGTACATTAATTTCACGGTTCACTCTTTCATTTATTTAGTAAATATGCACATAAAGCTTACTGCATGGGAGGCACTGTATTAGATGCTGGTGAAGCAAAGAGAACTAGGAGACAGGTCGCAGGCTGGAGGGACTCCTAGTCGGGTGAGGAGGCAGCCTGTGGACAATGCTAGGATACCATACACACTCTGAGAGTGCCGTAAGGAAGCATCAGAGAAGTGAGCAACTCAGTGGGGAAGGACTGGGGAAGAGTTCTAATGGGGGAATCTGCTTGAGCTGAGATAGGAGGATGAATATCTGTTGGGCAGACAATGAGCATGACACTCCCAGCAAGGGGGACAGGTCAGCCAACCATGGGTATATGAGAGAATGTAGGAGGATCCCGAAATGTAAATGACGAAATAAGTCAAGAAAATAGAAACTGCTTTATCATGACTTGGAGCATCTTCCCAGTCATCTTTGCATGTCGTACACAAAACCAAGGCTCATCCATCAGTTAGTCTTGACCTATGGAAGGTGGGGTTGGTCTAGATGACAGATGGCCTTGGTGCTACACTAGGCAGTTTGGATTGCTTCCAAGTATTTGATAGGGAGCACTGAAGGATTTGAAGATGGGAGATTACATGTCCATATTTTCATTTTGGAAAGTGTATTGTCACTTTATTATAAAGGACTGAACCTAACTTAAACTACTTTATGCCAAAAGAGAATTTTTTTTTTCTCTCACAAAATGGGAGATCTGAGGGATATTGTGGCTTCAGGTAGAGTAGAATCTAGGGGATAAAATGGTGTCATCAGAACTGTTCCTACTTACTCAGTGTCTTGCTCTCTCCCTGTATGTGTGTGTTTCTGTCTATGCCTTTCTCTCCACAAGTCTCTGTGTCCTTCTTCTTCTGTGGTTCTCTCTCAGCACCTTTTTTCTATGAATTGGCTTGATTCTTAGAAGGCCTTCTTTACATGTTAACAAAGATGCCCACTGACTTCTTCAGAGCTATATCCTACATGGTGGCAATATAAGGGAAAGAGAATCTTTCTCTTTCTGGGGAAGAAGTGGTGGGGGCATTCTCTGGTTGACTTTGGTTGACCACATGCCCATTCCTGAGCCAGTCTGTGTAGCTAAGGAGATGGATATTCCATGTAGGTCTGGGTCAGGTGACATCACTTCACTGGTGTTGGGAGATTAACCTTCCTAAATTACTTGGGATGAGCTTCCCACTTGACACTGGGTTCTGTTATCCACAAAGAAAGGCAATGGGGAAGTAGCAAAAATTCTAGCCACTGTGCTCCACTCCAGGTTAGAGGATGGGATTCGGGGGGGGGGGGGCCAGACGGAAGCGTAAAATTGAAATACTCTCTTTTTTCTAAATGTTTCTAAATAGTGACTTAAATTTCATTTAAATGATTAAATATGTGTAACTACCTTTCTCTCACCTCTTTTGGGTCTAAAGTTGGTCTCCAAAGAGAGAATTAAAGATCTGAGTGGATTTCAACAGACAGAAAGGATGCTGTAAGTTGATGCTCTCAGTGTGCCTCAGATACACAAGGCACAGGGTTGACCTGGTGCAGCATCCTGAATCATTCACGTGAATTCAGAAGCATAGTGCTGTTATACGGAAATAGATGTATGTATCACAGAGTAGAATGAAATTGACACATGTTTTAAAAACAAACAAACATGAGGCATCAAGGACATTTCTACTTTGGGCTGAACCTCAAGGCCCTCTGGGTAGGCACTTGCCCTACTCTACAAGTAGAGGTCATTAGGAGGAGAAGATTGAGAGGCCCTGGGATCCATCCCCATTAAGCAAAGCCACACACAATGAAGTCCTTGTGCAAAAATGATGTGTCAGGAAAACATATCTGGGAATTAGTTAATGCCCATGGAACTTTCACAACTCGACAATGGGGATAAAGGAGTGGGAAAGTCGGGTGGGGGGGTGTGGTGGGAGGGAGGGAGGGAGGAAGAGTCATGCAATCCTTGTTTCAATGCTTGGCTTCTTTTTACAAGATGTTTAGCTACATTTAAAAACCTGTTCTTTAGCATTCTTAGCTTTACTAAAGTCAGAATACCTTTTCCCCTTCTCTCTGTTGGTATTTTATGAGCTGGTCAACTAAACCTGTTTTCAATGACATTCAAGTTAATGGTACTGTGACTGACATTAAAAGAAAGATTAAAAATTCTCAATAGCCTGGTGAATTTGCCCTTCCTAATGCTGAGCACATTATCTCTCTCCTTCCTTAGAAGAAATGAGAATGTTCTGGAAAGTTAGTTGCCCAACAGAATGGGTTAGTACTCTACTGAACACTGGTAAGCTTTACTGTGGGCATTATCAGATCAAGTTGCAGCGTAGGATTTAAAGACCAATTAAGCCATGATTTTAGGGGGAAGTGAGAGTGGCTAGAAGGTAAAAAAAAAAATACCCTAAGTCTTGACTTTTAAAGACTATGAAATTGTAGTCCTTTTGTGATGTTTGATGAATCACTTCTCTTAATTTTCATTCTGATAACAAATCTCCCCAATCTTTGCCTAGGAAGCTCTTTCATGGCAGAAATACTGTCTGGTGTATGCCTGAGAAAGTTGGGGCCAGTTGTACAGTGTAGGGGAGAGATTGGGAGAGGTACCCCGGCCTCTTCTGTTTGATTTGATAGTGCTTCCCTGACTTTACTGAAATCAAGACACCTAAAGAAATTAAAATTTTATGGAGTAAAATCATAGTCACAACAAGGCATGAAACTGGCTTCAGGGACAATGACCTATTTACACATTTATAGGATGAAAATCAGATTAGAGAAATATGAAAATTAGAAACAGAGAAGCCAGAATGACCCCACGAATTAATGAATGGCCTGAGGGAACATCTGTGGTTGTCTGCTTCTTGGTTTACAAACTGAATCCAGGGTCATTTTCATCACAATGGCTGCATTTGAATAGTAGGGAAGGTCAACAAGATTAAGAGTTTTGACCTGTCACTGAAATGGGGCTTGGGTTTGATATCTTTATTTTTGGTCTGTGAGGTCTTTTGTTCCAGGCAAAGTTGATCTCTCCCTGAGTCAGGCCTTGAGTGGAGGTAACTGGCTTCATGTTTCTAATTAGCCACTACCCCTGCTTCCAATTGCCTGCGTCCTGTTGGGACAGGACCCCTGAGCCTTCTCTCTCTGAGTTGCAGTGCCAGGGATGCACTGTGGTACTAAACTGCCATTCCTGTGGCTAGCATGGTGACTGGCTGCTTTGAGATTGTTAGCTGACCCTTCCTCATCCCTGACTCTTGGTCTTTTAGCATTCAGCCTCTTGGCATTTTCCCACATGGAATAATATATGTGTAAACACATTGAAAAATGCTGTTTGCTAACCAGATGTGATTGACTGTATTTTGCATTCAGTTCCTTGTAGGTAGGTATTCTATCGAGGCATTTCATTCATATTTTGGATGCTGAGTAATTTTCACAGTGCCATATTCTGATCTTGAAAGAAGCCTTGGCCAGTTTTGAAAATCATTAGCCTTGTAGTGGTTCTTCCCTCAGCTCCACCATTCAGTTTGGCCTCCTGGCCTTTGACCCTCAGCATCTCCTTACCGCATGTCTACTTTGAATAACTCTTGCCCGATCTTTGGAAAGGGGGTTACCCTTGTCCCTCAGGGGAGACACACATACGTGCTGTAGCTGTGAACCTAAGTGCTCATTGGTTCTCATGGGTCCAGGGAATTCAGGGAGGCCTGGCTTGTCCCAGGTTCCTATCTTGTACTCATCTGGGGCTTCCTATGCTTCCCTTTCATTGCACATTTGCCCGTGGGTCATTTTAACCTTGCTTAGTGGCCCTCTGTCCCCTTGTTTTGGTTTTCTGAAGAATTCCTTAGGACATCGTTACTTGGACTTGTTGCAGTGGTGCTCACCCTTCAGTCACGCAGGCCCTGTCCCTAGTGCTTGTCGCAAAGCATCAGGGTACATATCTTAGTTTACCTTTTAAATCTCGGGACCTGATATCTTCAGACAGCCAATTCTGTCTTCTTCTTAGTATTATGACTTGTTGATGTCCAGCACAAAATATTACCATCCATTAAATCACAAAATAGTGTAGACAGTTAATTGAATGGAAATATTGCTAGATGTAGTTTACAGATGATGAACAGGTTATGACATCATGTAGTGGGTATAATTGGGCTCATATATCGACTCTTCCTTGGAGAGATTCATCAATAATAAAAACAACCTTTATTTATTGAGCACATACGCTGGATTGGGTAATGTTCCATGTGCATTGCATGTAGTTTCTCTAAGATGTTCAACAACTTGTGTGGTGAGACTTAGTATCCCTATTTTACAGAGGAAAGGATTGAGATACTGGGATAGAATCAATTTCATTGAGCTGTTGGTACATCTGACTTCAAAGCCAAAGTTTGCCATTATGCTCTGCAGCTGTGCATTCACAAAGAAGACTCCTAGAGGTGATAATTAGTGACCTACAATCAGCAGGACAAGACACTAGCATTCTCTTGAATGCATGCTATATCTGCCCATTGGATGATTGACTGATTCTTTCTTGCTATGTGCCAGGTGCTGAGATGGACTTTGAAGTTTTAAAGGTAAGAGAAACTTGTCCCTTACCCTGAGCATCTGATAGTCCAGTGGGGGAAGCACTTGTTCAATGTCACTGACTAGTTTGGTTTAGAAAATTATTAAAACCATCTCTGAGCTTTCTCTTACTCCAACCCCTGCCCCCTGCTTTTTTTTTCTGACTATGAGGAAAACTTCTTGCCCTAAAATAACTCACCATAGGGGATGACATAGACTAATAGACTATTATCGATCTTTGTATGCTTGTGGGGATTTTTTTTTTTTAAACCAACTTATTTCGTTTCTGTTAGCTCTTTGCTTTGAGGTCAGATTCCACAAAAGGAGCTAAGGCAATGTAATTACATTTCTTATTTATACGCCCCCTCACAACCTGTAAAATGCTTTCCATGTCAGTTATTGGATTTGCCCCCTTATGAGGGCTACTTGATCCCTGTTTCACAGCAGGACTCTCAGAGACCACTCGAGGATGTGTGATGAGCCAGATGGGACCCTGAGTTCTCACTGCCTGTGACACACCACCCTTTCAACATTGCAATAAGAGGAAGAGGGGTTGTTGTCAGAAAGAAGCATTCTGAAAGAATAGAAGGTATATTATATAGAAGAAAATGTGGTGATATGTGTCCCTAATAAGCAATATGTCCTCAGCAGGACAAGTGGTTTGGCTGACTCGGGCCTAGAAACAGAGCAGAGGGAAGACAGAGACGGCAGGAGTGTGAGTTAGCTAGGGCTGCCATAATCAAATACCACTGGGTGGCGTAAACTATACAAATTTATTTTTTAATAGTTCTTGAGGCTGGGAAGTCCAAGATCAAGGTGCCAGGCAGTTTGGGTTCTGGTGAGGGCTGGCCCCCTGGCTTGTAGACCTTTGCTTTCTCTCTGTACCCTCACATGGTTTGTGTATGTGGTGGGGGGCAGAGTGAGTTCTCTGGCCAATCTTCCTGTGAGGCCACCAATCCCACCACGAGGGACCCCACTGTTCTGAACTCATCTAAACCTAATTGTGTCCCAAAGGCCCCCTTTCCAAATACCATCTCACTGGAGGTCAGGGCTTCAGTATATATTTTTCAGGGACACAATTTAGTCCATAGCAGAGGTATGAGGGCAAAGAGGTTAGAACGTGTAGAGGAGGATCTCACTCTAGGACGGTCAGGGCAAAGTGCGTGGGTGTCTAAGTGTAGGAGAAAACAATCTCTCAGTGGTCCATTTGTACTGTAAGCGGAGAGTGGAATTTGTGAAGGCTTTGCATACCTCAGCTTTTCTCTCACCTTCTTGGAAATTCATGTCATGATTATCAACCCCCCTGAGGAAGAGGGAAGCTCTGATGGCATAGGAGTGTCATTCCTGTTTACACAAACAGGATGGTGCAATGCAGAGGTGTTCTTTTATGTTATTTGTTTAATTCTGAGGCTATACAAAGGTATTGAATATCTGTTCTTTTGAAATCCTTTAGGTCCAAGTTTGATTGATCCCCTGGGAGAGTCCCTACCAGTTGAGAGGATATTGCTTTCTGTACAGCCTTGCTAGGAAGAATAATCCATGCACCTTGGCTTAGGTGCATGATGAAAATTGTATGGTCTTGTGTTCTTTCCATATACCTACCTGATTGCATAGAGCCTCACATAAGTCTGCTTTACTTCTGAAGTTAGAATGATTCAGTGGCAACTATGAAAGCCTTTTTTCCATGGTAATTATAATCAGACATCTGAAGACATTTATGCATCTATAGCTTCCCCGTTTTGCACATAAATAGATGCCATCAGAAGTATTTTGAGGGCTGATTTAGCTTGAAGAGGGTCCATTTAAAACCCATTTTTGTGTTTCTAGCATTTTCAGCAGCGAGGCCGGTGAAGTCAGTCTGGTCATAATGACTGCGGGTGAGCGTGTGAATTCTAACCTCTTCTCTGTGTGAAAATAACAGTGGTATTTTCTCACAATTACAGAAGGATAAATTTTGAAAATAAATAGCCTCTTAGTTGCTCTTTCAGAACATTAGAAGGTTCTAAGTAGCCAATTTATCAGGAATTAAGGCCCCCTGAGTTAGCAGGCACACAGAGTGGAGAGTGGGCAGGACAGCGTCACCGAGCCGGGGTTGGAGCCAAGCGGGGTCCTCCCTGCCATGGGCGGGCAGCTGGCAGGCTGCAGACCCAGAGGTGCACTAGGGACTGCCTTTCTGGGCACTGCATTACTTGAACCCCAGAGGGTAGGTATTATGCACAAATCTGAGGAAGATTAAGGGATCTGGGTTGCTCTGTACCGTGAGAGAAGATGAGATTAGTTTTCCCTCGCTAGACAGACCGGAGCGTTTTAAAAAGCATTTTAACCGGAGGGTTTTCTAAGTTCTGCTAGAATCTATTACCGTCTATTGGCTTTGAAACATGGCAAAGATAGGGCAGTGGCAGGGCGATTTGCTCTCCTTTGGGGTGAGGTTTGAATCCCAAGGTGCCGAATGGGACTGGAAGGGCTCTCCAGACCTGCTGATAGAGGTAGGGTGATATTACACAAAGCCTGCTTACAAATTGGGTGGCTTTGACAGTCTAAAATAAAAAATGCAGTCATTAGCTTACAGTGTCATGTTTCTGGCAGGATGACAAGAGTATTTAAGACCGTTTTTTTTGGAAACTCGGAAGCTAATGTTTTCGCTTCAACTCTGAACACAGTGATGTCATCTCTTCTCACTCATGGCCATATTGAGAAAATCAGGCAATATTCTTTTTTCCTCTGCATGGAGGTGATTTGAGAACCGTTAATGATTCTAGGAGCTTCCCTCACCCTGGGTCCCTGAGGGCATACTTTTGCTACAACTAGACAGAGTTGTCAATAGGTGATCTCTGGACTTGTGAAAATCATAGTAATAGTGGCAATCATTACTCTATGTGTCGGGCGCTGTGCCATGGGCTTTTAATCTCCGCTTAGCTAAACCCCACAAAAACCAGTTTGAAGACCCACCAAGTTAGCATCTATTTTCAATTTATTTTAGAAGTAAATTTACATCCATACATTTATATTTCATAATTTTGAATACTTTTTTGACAAAATGAAGTTTTTTTGTCCTGATTATATATAAAGTAAAAATCATTTGAAATTCCATGCCTCTGTGATGACCGCAGATAACATTTTGGTGCCTACTCTTTCATGTATTTGTCTCTCTCTCTGTCTCTCTCTCCATACACACTGGTGTGTAGTATGTGTGTCTGTGTAAATAATTTTTCACAAATTATATTTTACATCCTGTATTAATTGTACCTAACTTTAAAAAATGACACTGTTTGTTCCTTCTCTCCCTTGGCATCCACACTCCCTCCAACACCGTGAACTAGTATTGAACAACCTGGTTTATAGATCTGCACATTTCTCTTCCATGTTTATGTAACCATCTACAAATGTATAGATTTATGTTTTGTTTTGTACAAAAAGGCATCCTCCAAAGCAGTATTAATCATGTGCTCAGGATCCATAATCCACAATTCTAAATGGTGGACAAGACAATCCCATAATAGGCAGATTATTGTAACATATATTTTCTGCACGTTACTTTTCTTTCTCAGCAATGCCTCATGGACTTTTCTCCTTGATGGTTCAGGGCTAACTTACTCTCTAATAGCCTTAGAATAGGAGGTGAGGTAGGAGCTCTACCCATTTTTTTCTATATGTGCAGTTAGTTGCGCAAGAGCCATTTATCAATAAGCTGTTCTTTCAACAATGGATCACAAGGCTCACCTTGTCATATAGGAGATTCCATTGATACTGGGATTTATTTCTGAGTTCATCAATCTGTTCTGTCGTTTATTCCCACGCCATGGTTTCACTGTAATGGATTTCAGTCTGGTGTGGCACTCCCGTCATTATTCTTTTTCAAAAATTTTTTGCCAATTTTTGGACATTTACTCTTACCTAAAAATGTATAATATCTACTTTAAAAATTTGGGGATTCTAATTAACTATGTGTATACATTTTGAATTTGTATACTTATCTCTAATTTTTCTTTTCATTTTTGATATTATGTTATAATTTTTTTCAAATTGTATACAAATATAAAGAAAAGCTCTAAACTTTTTCAACCACCTGATCAAATTACTTCATTGATTCTAATAGCTTTTATTTTTAAACTGGAGTTGGAATTTCTAGGAGTATGAATATATCATTAGCAAGAAAGAAAATTTTATCTTTTCATTTACTCTGTTTATATTAACTATTTTCCCCTTCAATTCACTTTTGAATTATAGTGATAATAGCAGGTATTTCATCTTATTCTTGGCATTTGATTGTTTGGAATGATGTTTGCAATTGATTTTTGATAAATGGGTATTTTCATATTCAAGAAGTTTCTTTCTATTTTATTTGAATTTTATTTAAAATGGCTGTTGAATTTCACCAAGTGCTTTTTCAGAACTTGTTGATGTAACCAACCACCTTTACTCCATGCATCTGTTGCTATTATGAGTGATGCTAATGGATTTGCTGATGTGGAAACTACCTTTCTGGAATCAACCCCCTTTGATTGTTGGCAGTATTCATTTAATACACTTTTGGACTTTACTTGCTATTATTTTATTTAAAATTTTTGCAAGTATTTACAAGTGAGTTTCATAAAATGGATTTAGGGGGTTTCCCCTATATTTCTATAGTCTTAAATAATTTCCATAACATATTTCTATTCTTTATAATTTATATAGAACTCACTGTGAAATTATCTGTTTTTGTTCTCTTTAATTGTAGAAACTTAATCACTTCCCCTGAAGTAATTGGTCTGTCCAATTTTCTACTTGGAGTTAGTTCTACTTGTTGAGTCAGTTGTCTTATTAATTTATATCCTGTGGAAATTCATACCAAGGACTTCGGAATGCTCTTACATCTTTTTCCTCCTCCTGCCTCCAGCCCTGCTTCTTTTCAACTCCTGTTTTCTTTTGTTCCTGACGATTACTATACCCCTGCAGTTTGTCTCTTATTTCAGAAATCTGCAATGTTTAAATTTGCATGTTCTCAGTCCTGGTATCATTATCCCTTTAAATTTCATGATATATTTGCTAGATACACTTCTCATCACTCTTTTTTTTTCCTCCCGTGCTTCTCCTCTCTCTTGAGATCTCTGCTCTGATTTATTTTTGTTGTATTAGTCTTTCTCAATCTTTTTCTCATAGGAAGCATGGTATTGATTTACTTTTGAATCTCTGCATTTTTCCAAAGAGTTTCTTTCTAGCTGAGAAATCTTGAGAAACCTTAAGAAAGTTATTTAGCTTCTCTGGGTCTCAGTCTTCTTAAAATGGGAATGCTGAGAATAGCTACCTCATAGGAATTCTGTGAAGATTAAATGAGTTAATATAAGCATTCTGGTTATCCATTGCAATAGTCATCCCTATATCTCTGGGGAATTGGTTCCAGGAACCCCCATATGTACTGAAATCCATGGATGCTCAAGTCCCTCATATAAAATGGTATAATATTTGCATATAACCTATACACATCCTCTTGCATTTGTCAAATCATCTCTAGATTACTTATAATACCTAATGCAATGTAAATGTTAGGTAAATGGTTGTGTGTTATGCTGTATTTTAAAAATTTATATTATTTTCATTGTTGTGTTATTTTGTATTGTTGCTTTTTAAAAAAATATTTGCAATCTGTCATTGATTAAACCCATTCACGCTGAACCTGTGAATACAGAGGGCTGACTGTACATCATGAACTACCTTAAAACAACAATGTAACAGCAATTTATTATTCTCTCTCATGATTGTGTAGATTGGCTGGGTTTAGCTGGGCAATTCTTGCTTGGGAGCTGGCATGTGGATGGAGTGAGATAGTGGCAGGGGCTGTGGCATCATCTGAAGGTTCGTGGGGCTGGGTTTCCAGACCGACTTTCCTGAGTTCTCCTACAGGAGACCCCTCTTCCCATCAGAGTAGCCAGGATTTCTTACATGCTAACTCAGAGCTCCAAGAGACAAAAAACTGCCAGTCTCCATAATGTCTTGGTCCAGAAGTAGTGTGGTAATTCTTTTTTTTTTTTTTATTGGGGGAAAACTACAAAGCATTTACAGTACAATGTTTACAGTCACAATTTATAGTGAACTGATTTCCCAAAATATATTACCACTCAAGTTGACTTATCTTGTTACATTCAAAAATCTACTCTGTCAAA
>CAUYRT010101452.1:0-16575 GCA_963574885.1 Lepilemur ruficaudatus | reverse complement strand
CTCTGTCGCCCTGGCTAGCGTGTAGTTGTGTGAGCTAATTTTTTTCATTCTTTCTTTCTTTTTTGTAGAGACAGGGGTATCACTCTTTCTCAGGCTGGTCTCAAACTCCTGACCTCAAGCAATCCTCCTGCCTCAGCCTCCTAAAGTGCTAGGATTACTGGCATGAGCCACCACTCCCAGCTGGGGGTTTTCCAATTTGCAGAGGTTAGCTTTTACTCTAATATTAACGTAAAAGAAAGATGCCTAGTTCAAAAGTATTGTTTTCAAACCTTGTTACTTTCAAAGATAAACGCTACACTTTTTTCCCCTGCAACTTGCTTGGCACTTAATAAAATGTACCATTGTCATATTTCTAAGTCAGTACACGTAACTGAATCTCATTCTGGTTGATGACAACAAAGTATTCCACTGAACAGCTAAGATAATCAAGACATACTAGGTCCTAGCAGTGACAAATGACCCCTAAATCTTTGTGGCTTAAAACAACGTGTGTCATTGTTTAGGGCCAGCACCTTAGCTCAGATGAGGATCTGTCCTTTATTATTATCTTCCTCACCCAGGACCCAGGCTGGCAGAATGCCCACTATCTGGAACACTACTGGCAATTATGGCAGGCACACTGGCTCTTAGAGCCTCTGCCCAGAAATACCCCAAGTCACTTTCATTTACATTTTTTTTGGCCAAAGCAAGTCATACGGCCATGCCTGAGTTTAACAGCCTGGGGAAATAAAATTCTCCTACAACGGATAGTCTACCTTAATGGGTAACCTGTCCCAATTTGTATGAGATGCTCAAATTTCTGTAAATCAAACTCCCAGCAGATGCCACCATGTTATTCATTAGTGAAGCTGTCTTGTGATTTTTCCCTTTCTCCTAATTTTTCTTGTCTGGTTTTGGTTGCAAGACTTTCAGTCCTCAAAAATGAGTTTAAGATTATTCTTTCCTATTCTACTCCCAGGAAGTTTAATGGATAGATTGATTGATAGTGGAGTGTTTGGCAGAACTTACTTCCAAAGTTATTTGTGCCTGCTTTTTGGGGGCATGAGCATGTTTTTGGTTTTGGAGTGTGTAGATTTTTAATTTCTGCTTTGAATTCTTTATGATTAGATTATTGAGGTCTTCTATCTTTGGACATTTTTTTTTTTACCACCATTATAGTATCATACAGAATGTTTTTTTTTTTTTTTTTTTTTTTTTTAGTAGAGACAGGGTTTCTCTCTTGCTCTGGCTGATCTCGAACTCCTGACCTGGAGCAATCCTCCCGCCTTGGCCTCCCAGAGCGCTAGGATTACAGGCCATGGTGCCCTGCCTTTTTTTTTTAAAGGGGTAGGGATGAGAAGAGGGAGTAGGGAGGGGGCTGCCTCATGTGTGCCATTGCGATGACTGCTGCCACCATAAAATAATTTCACTGTGCTAAAAATCCTCTGTGCTCTGCCTATTCATCCTTCCCTTCCCCTCTAACTCCTGCAACCACTGATCTTTTTACAGTCTCTGTAGTTTTGCCTCTTTCCAAGAAAGTCATATAGTTGGAATCTTACATTACGTAGTCTTTCCAAATTGGCTTCTTTCTCTTAGTAATATACATTTCCATTTCCTCCTTAATATCTTTTAAAATCTTGACTGTATCTATAGTGGAAGGCCCCCTTTTTTCCCTTATTTTGTTTGTGCTTTCCCTTTTTTCTTGATTAATTTTTACCATATTATGTACTTTATCAATCTTTTCCAAAGAACAAACTTTGTGTCTTGTTTCAACTAGTTTATTTTGTCTTTATTTTCAATTGTATTAATTTTTGCCTTTTTTTTTTTTTTTTTGAGACGGAGTCTCTATCACCCAGGCTGGCGTACAGTGGTGTCATCATAGCTCACTGCAACCTTAAACTCCTGGGCTCAAGCGATCCTCCAGCCTCAGCCTCCCCAGTAGCTGGGACTACATGAATGCACCACCATGCCCGGCTAATTATTCTATTTTTTGTAGAGATGGGGTCTCACTATGTTGCTCAGGCTGGTCCATGTTCTTTACATTTTAAGTATTTAAAATTTTTCATTATGGTATCTCCTTTGATCCATAAGTTATTTACATATGTGTATTGGAATTTTGACAAATTTTTGTTATGATTTCTAACCTAATTTCTTTATGGTCAGAAAAGATGATAAGGTGCTTTTTTTTTTTGTCTCATAGAAATTCTGCTTTATTTGTTAATAGATAGTTCCTGATATTTAAAGGTATTTTCTTATTTTTTTTTGAACTCCTATGATCTATTAAAGGCATTTTCAATAAAAAGAATGTGTGTGCTATTTGCACATTAGGGGAGATATTCACAGGTTTTTGATTTTTGCCAACTGGCAAAAATTAACTTTCAACTTCTCTTACCCTTCTAGCCCCTATGATCTTTTAAACCGAATACTGTCTTTCTTTTTTTTAAATTTAACTTTAGTAATTTTTTTCACAGCTTCTTCTATATGCCATAATTTTATTTTTATTGATGCATAATGTACATATTTATATTGTACATGTGATAATTTAATACATTCACATAATTTGTGAAAATCAACCCAATGTAACTGGGATATTCATCACCTTACATATTTGTCTTTTCTTTATGCTAGAAACATTTCAATTATCTCGTAGTTATTTTGAAATATAGATTATTATAAACTCTAACTGTCCTCACCTCCCACTCCTTACCCCACTATAGTGCACATTCTGCCTCCACTACTGCACTGAAAATGCTCACTTCACTGAAAAGTCACCAATGGGCCAGGCATGGTGACTCATGCGTGTAATCCCAGCATTCTGGGATGCCGACGTAGGAAGATCACTTGAGGCCAGGAGTTCCAGACCAGATCCTGTCTCTACAAAAAATATAAAAACTAGCCAGGCATGGTGGCATGTGCCTGTAGTCCAAGCTATTTGGGAGGCTGAGGCAGGAAGATTACTTGAGCCTATGAGTTCCGGGATGCAGTGAACTGTGATGACACTGCTGTACTCTAGCCCGGTACAGAGAGATTCTCACTCTGTCT
This sequence comes from Lepilemur ruficaudatus, assembly GCA_963574885.1. NCBI lineage: Eukaryota > Metazoa > Chordata > Mammalia > Primates > Lepilemuridae > Lepilemur > Lepilemur ruficaudatus. The sequence goes on along the minus strand of CAUYRT010101452.1, from coordinate 13,554 downwards.
CAAAAACAATACAAAACAATAAAATCACCAGTGACTTCCCTATTGCTAAATCCAGTGGACTTTCTTTTTCATCACTTCTTGTATTTTTCCTCTCTACAGAATTTAACAGTCTTGACTACTCCTATTTCCTTCAATTTTTTCTTAATTTCCGTGATATTATAGACCTTCAATATTTCTCCTGCCTGTGTGGCAGCTCTTTCTCATTCTTTGCAAGCTTTTCTGCCTCTGCCCCCTTACACACTGATGATCCCGAGTTCTGTCCTCAGTTCTTTTCTCACTCAGCGATCTCCCTTCCATGTGTTGAAGAAGCACCTAAATGCTGATGACTCCCATTTCTATATCCAGCCTTGATGACCCTTGTAAATTCCATATCATTACCAACTGGGTATTTCTACCTGTGTCACCCATGTCCAAGCTCCACACATTGAAAGATGATTCATTAGCTCTCATCTCCTGCTAACTAGCTCCTATCCTTACCCTAATACACATGCTTCTCTTCCTTTTCCCATCCCAGTAACTAAGGATCCACGACCATCTAATTGCTCATCCAGTTTGGAACCTGGAACACCTCTTAACTAAACACAAATTGGATCAGTGGTTCCCTAGGTTCTTCAGGATAAAAAAAGCTCAAATTACTTTGCATGGTATAAAAATCTGGCCCCAATTTGGTCCTCTAATGCCAGCTCTTATCACCTTACATCCAGTGCTCTAGGTGGTAGTACTATCAGCATACGGTAAAAGCCATTTTGTCAAAACCAGATTGTTTGCAATAACAATTTCATTCTTTCATTCAACAAACATTTGTTGAGCACCTACTTTTTACCATGTACTGGATATATACAGCATTAAAGAATAGTCACCAGTGGGGCTGGGCATGGTGGCTCATGCCTGTAATCATAGCACTCTGGGAGGCTGAGGTGGGAGGATCACTTGAGCTCAGGAGCTCAAGACCAGCCTGAGCAAGAGTGAGACCCCATCTCTAGTAAAAATAGAAAAATTAGCTGGGTGTTGTGGTGTGCCTGTAATCCTAGCTACTCTGGAGGCTGAGGCAGGAGGATTGCTTGAGCCCAGGAGTTTGAGGTTGCTGTTAGCTACAATGACACCACTGTACTCTACTTAGGGTGACAGAGAGAGACTGTTTTGATAAAAAAAAAAAAAGAAAAAAGAAAATAGTCACTAGTAGTTGAGGGGGGTGGGGAGCATGTTTTAAAGAAATAATCACATGAATAATTACATATAATTAAAATTATGACGAATGTTATAAAGGGAAAGTACAAGATGGTTTGAGAAGCTACTGATTTAGATCATGGGATAAAGAAAGGAAGGCCTCAGAGGAAGTGACTTAAGTAGGGACTTGAAAGCAAAGAGTGGGGAAAAGGCACTGAGAAGAGATTCTCTCAGCTCCCAATTCACCCTTCTTTTCCTTGTTTTGTGAAATGTTTCTCCTTTGCTAGTTGGCTTGATGTTAGGCTTTCTCAATAGAAGGCACTTGAGGAACAATGCCAGGTGATAGTGGACTGAAGGCACTTTCTTCATGGGTTCTGGTTCTCTTCTCCTTTTCATTCCATGTGGCAGCCAGTGGGTTGTTGTGTGGAAGACCCAGTGGCACTACCCTCAGTGATCCTTGGGATCACTGCACCAAACTGCCCCTACCTGCAGCTGCTTCCCTGGCAGCTTTGGCTGCACCAGCCTGCAACCATCTCTAGGATTGAGAGATAAAATACAGGACCCCTATTTATTTTTTATTTTTTGGACCAGGCTAGAGTGCAGTGGTATCATAACTTACTGCAACCTCACACTCTGGAGCTCAATTGATCCTTCTGCCTCAGCCTCCCCAGTAGCTGGGTCTTCAGGTGTGCATCACATTGCCCAGCTAATTTTTGGTAGAGACTAGGTCTCACTATTGGCCAGGCTGGTCTCAAACTCCTGGCCTCAAGTGATCCTCCTGCCTCGGCCTCCCAAAATGCTAGGGTTACAGGTGTGAGCCCAGCCTTTTTCCATTTTATAAATGAGAAAATTAAGGCAGAGTCTTTCCCTGCCTGGTTTATCTCCATGTTTCCAATATGCATTTTTGATTCATCAATCAAGTTAATTATTAACTTTATATTGAGGATTTTAGCTCACAGACCCCTTTTTGTCAATAGAACTCATCTCATTTTTTTTTATTGCTGTCATTTCAATGTTTCCATTATTATGACTACATTGTAATATACATGCACTTGGTTCAGGGAGTATTTCCTTTCTTATATGATTTGTTGTTCCTGATAACTGCTTTTTTCAATCTGCCTGATTTTCTGCTATCATTTAAGTCTTGTCACATCCTCCACAGTGCTGTAAGATGTCCCACTATCCAATTCTCTGCAGAGTCCAACCTGTCCCATACTCAGGTCTGGCCTTCTGACCATCAATCTAGACTGGCCCAGTGGCTTCACGGCCATCATCCTGGAACTTCACTTTATCTCACTCTTGTGTTGGATCCCATTTTTAGGCAGTACATCATACTTTTTCTTGATTTAATGTTTTGATGAAGTGTATCAAATAGCTTTCTAAGAACTGGTACGTAAGATAATCTTTTGAGAACTTGCACGTCTAAAAACGTCTTTATTTTACTGTCAGCCATGACAGTGTAGTTGGATGTGTAATTTACCCAAACTTTTGAAGGCAGCACCCCAATTCCCAATTGACCACTGATTTCCAACATTGTTGTTGAGAATCTAAAGCTAGGGCCGGGCGCAGGGGCTCACGCCTGTAATCCTAGCACTCGTGGGAGGCCAAGGCGGGCTGACTGCTCAAGGTCAGGAGCTCGAAACCAGCCTGAGCAAGAGCAAGACCCCATCTCTACCAAAAATAGAAAGAAACTGGCCAACTAAAAATATATAGAAAAAATTAGCCGGCCATGGTGGCACATGCCTGTAGTCCCAGCTACTCAGGAGGCTGAGGCAGAAGGATTGTTTCAGCCCAGGAGTTTGCGGTTACTGTGAGCTAGGCCGAAGCCACGGCACTCTAGCTTGGGCAACAGAGTGAGACTCTGTCTCAAAAAACAAAAAACAAACAAACAAAAAGACTCTAAAGCTAGTATTAGTCTCAATTCTTTTGCCATTTGGTAATATTTAGAACAATCTGCCTGGTGTCTTAAAATTTCATGGTGGTATGGGTCTCCTTTTATTAAAGTGTTAATTCAATAATAGCTTTTTTCAATCTTGATACTCATCATTTCTTCAAGGAAGTTTTCTTGTATTTTTCAAATAAATTCCACCCATTCCCCGATTTTCTGTTTTCTTCCCAGAACTCCTTTTGGTTTCTTGTCAAACCTCCTGAATTAATCCAACTGTATTTTTTTCCTTCCACTTTTGATTTCTGTTCTAAAACATTTCCTTGTCTTTTAACATTCTCATTGAATTCATTTACATTTTAAATTTCATATCTTGCTCCAGTTTCATGGGGTTTTTCTTTTTGTTCATTTTTTTTTTTTTTTCCTGAGACAGGGTTTCCCTCTGCTGCCCAAACTGGAGTGCAATGGCACAATCATAGCTGACTGCAACCTTGAACTCCCAGGCTCAAGCAATCCTCCCACCTCAGCCTCCCAAAACGCTGGGATTACAGGCATAAGACACCAAATCTGGCTTCTAGTTTCTTGAATACGTCTTCTCTTATCTGAGGATATTAGTTCTTGGAAATTTTCTGATTCATGAGAGTTACTTTTTGTTTAGAGTTACCTTTCATAATCAGATTTCTGGTAATATCTGGCTGTCCCTATTTAAAAGTGAAGCACTCAAAACCTGTTTGGAGGATTCGTGTACAAGGGCAGGACTTACTGATTAGGACACTTCACTGAGAGGGACTGACGGCCAGTTGGTTTTTTTGGTGGTGACCCTCAAATGTCATCTCTCTCAAGAGTCATTTAATTTTTCCACAGAAGGATCCTCCAACATCCCACCCAATATACATGTCTGTTGGTATTCTAGAACTGAATAAGGATAAAGAGCTAGGGATCTTAATTATCCAGTATACAAAACTGTGCTTAATCCTTATTTTCTGTATAGCATAGCCTAGTAAAGAAGTTTACTTTTTCCTTTTTTAGTTGAATTACTACCACAGTAACTTCAGCCTCCAACTTTAGAAACCATATTGTATTTACTGGTTGGTCTTGCAAAAATCTCATTTCTGAAGCCAGTGCTGCAAACAACTGTTTGAATAAAACAGAAATTTCTAATAATAGAACTGTACTCAAGACATGCTACCGTTGACACCTGTATTCTTCATGTTTGGCTAATCCCTCACCATATATCCATATGAATCAAGGTCTCCAAATGAAGGGAGAAAATCCTATTCAACTGAGACACACTCATACATTTTATTAAGGCTCTTAAGTTATAATTCATCATTTTGGAGGTATGCTCTTCAAATTCTAAATATAATAGTCAAATGCAGTTATTGAAATAAAATGTAATAACCCTCTATGAAGAGATAATTGATTTTAGAAATTCTCTCTCACTTGAAAGGTTTGCTTTTGTATTTCCTATACACACATTTTGTTTTTCTAATTCAACTGTAAGCTCAGAAGCACCCTATCACACTTAGTAAACCTAACCCCCTTTGTAAATGCAATCTAGTTCTGATCAACTGCCTTCTCAAATGGAATAAAACTCACAAGTAAAAGGAAGATGAGCAAGCACAGGGACAAAACAGGAGAACACAAACTAGAATGTGAATCTTATTTTCTACATGGAGATAATATCAATAAGGAAAATGAGAACCTGGTTTCATAATTAATTAAATCTGCAGAATGCCAATTCTTTGTGGTATTAAACAGTAACCCAATACAAACTGGAATAGGATTTTTAAACATTAACAAATATCTGAGTTAATGTAACAATATAGCTAGACCAAAAAGAAAAATCTCACACAAAATAATCACTGCAAGAAGATCCCACAGGTTATAGAAAACATAAAGGAACTTTAATATCCAAACAGTCAGGGTAAAGAATACTGAATTAATGACCCATTAAGTGTGAATCACTTCAGGTTCTTTACAGTACCAGAAAGTAAAATCTAAATGCATATTGCAGAGGATGAAACCATTTAAAAAACTTTAATTTCCTTACCTGATACTAATACCAGTCCGCTTTTTAGACTGAAAAATCCTCCAATGATTTAACACTAAGATTTAAAACAGAGTTAGCAATGTTCCTGAAATGTGAATTTGTTCAGTAGTAACATTTTCATCATGAGAACTGATACCACTTTCTTCTCAAAAAGTAGTCGTCAATGAACATTTTAAGACTTGTGCAATAAGAAAATATGCTGGCTAATAAAAACTGTTATTACTTGAGTTAGTCAAAATTAAAGAAAAGCTATACTTTTGTTTAGTTAAATTATTTATGCCCAAATAATTTACCCTGCAGTCCATGAGATGTACAGGAAATAAAATATTTTTAATAAGAGAAAAACAATGAGGGTCCTAAAATAGAAACATAAGCCAGAAGAATCTAAAAAAAATTCCTGATTTTTTTTCCTATTTTTAGCATTTCATTTAAGCTGCTTTTGGTTGCATGCCCTGATCTGTAGAAGTTAACAAGGAAATTAAATTTCCAAGTATTTAAAAAATTAACTCATCTTCCCTAAAGCAACTTTTAATGTATCAACACTTAAAAATACACAGTGACTTAATGAAACATCAGTACAACTGCATAGAATTGAGCTCCAGAGAATTATACACTTATAAGCTATCTTTCCTGGGCTCTGGTTTATAAGGGTATTGGCTTAGAGACCAGCTTAGAGTCATTTGCCCTGGCCTATCTGGAAGATACAGGCCAGGAAACTTAAGATTTCACAGGCCTCTTCTGTTTCTAAATAAAATGCTGGGAGCTCTCTAAAGGTCTTGAAAACTACCAACCATTCAAATATGTATACTGGGGACCCTTCCTCTCTGTGAGTCAAGGAAGGAGGTTTGTGACCTTCACTGAAAACAAAACCTCCCACAACTTTTCTAAGAGACTCTGAAATGTACTAGAAATTTTAAAACTACAACAATGCCATCAAAGATTAAACCTCTTAATGCTTGGAGCCAATCCCAAATAATAAAATTGGGAACTCCAGGAAAACAGGTACCAAAAGAATCAAAATAATGATTGCACTGAGGATTCTCTTCTTTGAAGGCTGTTTAAGGAGGTAGGATTTTAAGGTTTTTTTTGTTAATCTTTTGGCCTCTGAACATTTAAAAAATGCTTTGCCCGGCTGGTCCTTCAGGCTAATTTTGGAGTTCACAATGAAACTCAAGCCTGATATAAGGATATTCTACAGTTTCACAGCTATCATTTGTACATATTAAAATTAAGTTGATTTACTCTTTTTTAGTAAATCTAACTAGAAAACGGCAAATTAATATATTCCTTTACATACAACTTTGTGTCTCAAAATTCTTGAAAAACAAGAGCAGATGACTTTATATTCAAAGACTACTAAAGTATGTATTTGATTTTCACATGCAAACAACGTAAAACCTTATAAATCTTATGTCAACTCTGCATGATGCCTTTAAGAAGGAAATGACATACAAAGTTTGCTAACTGTGCAAAATATTAAATTGCTAAAACATTTTACATAATGAAATAATACATGTAAATGTAGAAGTTGACACATGAAATTAACATGGCATAAGAACTCATCACATTTCAGAGATTTTTTTTTAGTAACAAGTTTTTGTTTTCATAGTTCCTGGTACACAGCAAAATTTATCACAGAAGATAAAAATCCTTTTAAACAAATCCAACAGGGAATTCTTGAGGCACCTTCTCATATAAAACACAAGATGAATGCAATTATCAATCCATCTGAGAAAAGTTTTCAATCTAAGTGAACATCATTTTTTCCATTTAAGTATATTTTACAGAACTTTAATAAGGCAAGACAAATCTGTGAAAAAATGTATACAAAAATGATGTAAACTAATAATTTATATTTAAAAACCCCAAAGGGATAACAGCGTAGATGGGAGAGCTCAAACAATGCCTACTTTTTTTTAACCTAAAACAGAATTGTGCATAAGCTGAAGATTACGAAGAACTTCTAGACTCTGCACAGTTTTGGTTTTTCTCTCTTTTTTTTTTTTTTTTTTTACATCTTTATGTTACATGTTTTAAATCATATCAGGAATGCAAACTAGAACTGCACACTACTTTAGTGGAAAAAAGTTCAACATTGTGCAATTTTCTGCCTCTTAATTTTTAAAAAGTGGCAGCAATCCCTGCATTTGTATTTGAAACAAGGATCTGAGAAACTTTATCAAAAAAGGTAATGAAGGCAAAAATTGGCAGACATCCAGCATCTTGTTTCTTTTTAAAACAATGTGGATGACAATTTCATGATTAAAAAATGAATCTTTTAAATAAATACATTGTATCTGACATTTGCACTGACTGATTTGATAAATCTTTAAGTAAACAATGGCTTTACTACACTCCCTGTAGCCTCAAGCCACTGGCTTTAGATTCTGGAGTCCTTTTTCACTGGGTTTCATAACCTGCCACTCGATACCCCGAAGGCTGATTAGGCAACATGCTGCCATTCTGCCCTTGAGGTGGCTGTACTCCGTAATTTGGTCCCATCCATGGTGCAGAAGACTGAGTCTGACTGGTGAATAATGTGAAAGAAACAGAGGGGAGAGGAAATCCACTGATTAAAACAAACTAACGCCAAGGACAAATAAAATACATAGGAAATGGGAAACATTTTTTCTTAAACCCAAATATAAGGATAATATGTTATGCCAGGGAAAGCAAAGCCTTTTAGTTAAGTTTTATCTGTTAAAAACAAGCATCCCTGCACATTAATTTGGGCAGCTTAATTTTGATAGAAATTGTAGCTAAGATAATACCCTTAACATATAAACATTTATCTCCTTTGAAGCCAGCAAAACCCATCTCCCAGCTCAGAAAGGAAAACTGTCCATCTTCAACTTGGCTAGACATATGTTGAAGAAGCCACTATCTGAAAGAAACTGAAGTCATTTGGTACAGTAAGAACTAGCATCTATATTGCTCAGAGAAGAAATTAAAATGATTATTAGCATATGTAACCTCATATATTTTTTTAACACTACAAATATAAGATACTTTTTTAACCTGAAAAGTTTTATTTCCAGTTTCTTTTTCAGTAAGTAAAATGGCATAATTCAAAGCTTATAAGGAAGCTTGCCATATAATGAATAAATTCTTTTCCATAGAAAAAAGCATAATGAATAAAACAGCTAGCATCAAACTAAATGTATCTAAGAATGGCTAAGTGACCATTAGTCATGTGAAAAGCTTAATAGCTGTTAAGCTCTTATTTTCTTACTAAAAAATTAGTTGATTTACTATCAAGCATTACCAAAATCCATATGATCTTGATTATACTTCAAGGCAACATATTTCTCTTCTTTTCCATTCTTTTCTTTTTTAAATAGAGATGGAGTCTCACTCTTGCTCAGGCTGGTCTTGAACTCCTGAGCTCAAGCAATCCTCCTACCTCGGTCTCCCAGAGTGCTAGGATTACAGGCACAAGCCACTTCACCTTGCCTAAGGCAACATATTTCTAGGCAAATTTTTGAAGAGAAATATTTAAACTGTAAATTTAGAAACTACTCTATATTAAATCCTTCAAAGGCTATGGTTATGCTTTACACAAGGTGCCATACTACTAATTACTTAAAATTTCTTTGGCTGGCGCGTGGTGGTCTGTGCCTGTAGTCCCAGCTACTTGGGAGGCTGAGGCAGGAGGATTGATTGAGCCCAGGAATTTAAGGTTGCTGTGAGCTAGGCTGACAGCCTGAGCAACAGAGCGAGATTCTGCCTCAAAAAAAAAATTTTCTTTTGACATTTCCAAAGGTTTATAAAGCGAAAGATCAAATATACTTACTTAAATCCCTGCTGGTTCCATGCCTGGCCATACATTCCATATGCAGGTACTTGCCAACCATTAGGCATATACTGGCCAATTTGTTGTGCATTTCCATACCATTGGCCCCACTGGCCATAAGGTTGTGGATATCCAATTTGATTTTGCTGTTAAGTGAAATTATAACAGATAATTTAGTATTATTTGAAGTTATTTGTATATATCTAATCCTATTATTATTATCACAGATACTTAGCCAAAACACATATGGCTATCATTACAATTAAAATGACAGGACAAACAAGAGTTGAGTAAGTGACTGGCAGAAAAAAAACAAGTGAGTAGGCCGGGCATGGTGGCTCACGCCTGTAATCCTAACACTCTGGGAGGCCAAGGCGGGAGGATTGCTTGAGCTCAGGAGTTCGAGACCAGCTTGAGCAAGAGTGAGACCCTGTCTCTACTAAAAATAGAAAGAAATTAGCCAAACAACTAATAATAGGAAAAATTAGCTGGGTGTGGTGGCGCACGCCTGTAATCCCAGCTACTCGGGAGGCTGAGGCAGGAGGATTGCTTGAGCCCAGGAGTTTGAGGTTGCTGTGAGCTACGCTGATAACCATGGCACTCTAGCCCAGGCAAGAGAGAGAGATTCTGTCTCAAAAAAAAAAAAAAACAAGAAAAAAACCAAGTGAGGTTATACTGCTATAACTCTACATGATGCTCTCTGAATGGCATAGTTTTTCTAAGGCAGCAGGTGATGCCCTAGTAATAAATATTAAACTCAGTATAATGTGTGTTTGGTAAACTATCTACATGATTGTTACATATAGGGAAGATGTAAAGATTATTCTTTTATTCAGCTTAGTTAAGAAACCTACACAGTTTAGGATTTTCTTACTCCCACTTCTGCGCTGCATTTACAACTTACTCATAGCAATCTTTGTGGTATTAAGTTTGAACCACTAAAGCTACCTGGAAGAACAAAAAGCAGTAAAATCTGGGAGGAAATGCCTAAATGTATTTATAGCTTTATTTTCATGTCAGTTGAAAAAGATTTAATACCCTGTTAAATTTGTCAGAGCATTTTAAAATCCACTGTGTGAGCATGCATCAAATGAGGCACTCGCATTCATCATGTCATCACTACAACTGATGAACCACCACTCTGGAAATGTAATACACATAGGGAGAGACATTATATACTATCATTTTAGCTATAAACTTACTAACAAGGATTTTCAACAATATTCATTTTAAAATAACTTTATTATTAGCCCGGAAATTACTTCTCAAAGTTAAGAACCCTCTCACCTGTTGCACAGGATTTATCATATCAAGAGATTCTTTGCCCCAATAGCATTTCACAACATGACCTTCAATGGTAGTACCATTAACAGAAACAATTGCGTGTGCTGCACTTTCATGGGAATTGAACCTATTGAAAACAAAATTAAGAATCACCAACACAAATTTCTTTAAATATTTATGAATAAAACCTATTTTTAAAAATCAGGGTGAGTTTGAGGTAAAATAGGCAGTTCACATAAAAGAATCAATAAAACGGCTTATTTTCTTTGCTGTTTTTTCTCAAAGATCTTGTAGTTCTGGAGAAACTTGTGTTAACAAGGAATGTGTTTTGTTGGACTTGTGTTGGAAGATGGAACCTATAAAAAAAAATGGCAAATATGCCATATGCTAGAGAAATTTCTATTTCTTTATAACCAAGGTAAATTTTTAAGAAAAACAGTAAGGTAAATGTTCAAAAATTATATGGGGAGAAAGTGCTTTTCAAAACACCACTCCTACCGAACAAATGAATATCCTTTATCTGGAAAGACTCGAATTTCCATTATTTGTCCAAATGGCGAAAAAGTCTGACGCATTAGTTGTTCTGTTAGACAAAAAACAAAAAGAAATCACGTTGAGTTATATTGAAATCCTACAAATATTAAGGTTGGAAGTTTAAAAATTAATGACATACAGTAAACCTTCCATACCTGTTAGCCCAGAAGTCACACCTCCACAGTATACAGTACAGTTGCTTGGACTAGACTGATTTACAACCTCATCATATGACAGCTGTTTGGTGTTTGCTGGGGAGGAAAAAAGTTTATCTTTAATTCATTAAATAAATGTTTAGAAAGAGAAAGGCAGCATTAACTACACTACTGTAATGTTAATATTTACCTTGATCAAAATGCTTACATAACACATATTATACTTGAATTAAGGATTAACCCTCCCCCAAGAATGTCTAAAAAATTACCCAGTATTCTCTATTTAATAGGAGACTTGACATTAGAGATAATATCATTATTATTTATAATTACAAAAATGAAAACTAAGTACATTTTTGAACAGTAGTCTTGATTTGCTTCTCATCTATTTCTGCAATAAGTCTCTGGGAACAGCTCTAACATTTAATATCTAGTGTATTTTTCTCCAAAATTCCACATTTCCTTTTCTTCTCCAATACACCTACACTCATATGTACTCTTTGGAGCTGGAGGCTTTCGGGTTGCCCAATTAGTTCTGATTTGTCTTCCACCAAGCCACTGGCCACCCATCTGTTGAATGGCGTTTTCGGCATCCTGTTCCACACAACATTGGAAATAACAAAGAAGCCACTATTAGTTGATGTCAAACAAGTTTTAGCAGTAGTGAAAACTTGGTGCTTTTCACAAATGTTTTTAAGTAAAAATGCTTATGAAATATACAATACATGATAGTTTTCCTAAAATGCAATGGTGCTTTTTTTTTTTTTCCTTTTTGAGACAGAGTCTCACTGTGTTGCCCGGGCTAGAGTGCCGTGGCATCAGCCTAGCTCACAGCAACCTCAAACTCCTGGGTTCACGAGATCCTTCTGTCTCAGCCTCCCAAGTAGCTGGGACTACAGGCATGTGCCACCATGCCCGGCTAATTTTTTTTTATTTTTTCAGTTGGCCAATTAATTTCTTTGTATTTTTAGTAGAGACGGGGTCTCGCTCTTGCTCAGGCTGGTTCTGAACTACTGACCTTGAGCAATCCGCCCACCTCGGCCTCCCAAAGTACTAGGATTACAGGCGTGAGCCACCGCGCCCAGCCGCAATGGTGTTTTTAAAATATCTTTCTTTTATGTGGGTATCAGATTTTGGGAATGTTAATCATCTGAAAAAGTCATGAGCCTAATGAGGTAGATATCATAAAGTTCATGCAACAACTCAAGACTATTAAGAATGAAAATCTTATTTTAAACAATCTAATAAGCTTGCTAATGACAGTATTTGGTTTCTCATTCATCTAACAAGCAAATACTGAGCAGTTATGTTCCAGGCACCAAGTTAAGAGGTAGGGATACGCTGGTGAACAAGCACACATGGTCTCTTACATTCTTACACGGATATTATATTCTTTTGAGGGGGACAAATAAAGTAACATCAAGTTCCTGCTTGAGAAGTTGGAAGGACAGTGCTAGCATTTACTGAAACGGGGAGAAAGACTGGGAAAGAGAAGGGGAACAGGTTTGAGGAAGAAACAAAGTTCCATGTTAAGTTTAAGACAGTTGTGAGACATCTAAATGAAGACCATTTATTAGTAAGACCATAGAGAAACAGACTGAAGTGAAGATATAAAATTCAGAGTCATAAAGAAAGAATAGAGAGAGAAAAGGCCTGGGACAGAGCCCTGAAAAACAGCAAAATTTAAAAACTGAGTAAAGGAAAAATCCCTACCTAAGGTGACTAAGAAGGAGTGGCCAGTAATGAAGGAAGAAATCCACAAAAGTATACTATCATGGGAGCCAAGAAAGCAGACGTCAAGAGGTGATCTTGAATAGGGTAGCACTGGTAGAACGTGAGAATAAAAGCCAGCTTAGAGTGGACCAAAAAGTGAATGGGGTAGAGCTTTTGTTTGTACATGTCAAATGTGGGCTTAACCTACTACTAAAGAAACAGGCAAATCCAAGGCTAAAAGTCTTTGAGACATATAAAAGGAAATGCATATTCTTAAAAAGAAACAAATATTGTTTACAACACTAACCAGTTTCAATTCCATGAGATACTTAACTAATATTATGGGTTGAATTGTGTCCCTCAAAATGATATGAAGTCCTAAACCCAGGTACCTGTGAAAATAACCTTATTTGGAAATAGGGTCTTTGCAGATATAATTAGTTAAGACGAGTTCATATGGATTAAGATGGGCTCCAAATCCAATATGACTCATGTCCTTATATTAAGAGACGATTATGTGGACACACAGAGAAAGATGTGTGAGAAAGATGGCCACGTGAAGTCAAAAGCAGAGACTGGAGCGATACAGCGATGAGTCAAGGATTGCCAAGTATTGTCAGCAAGCCCTAGAAGCTAGGAAGCATTCTTCTACAGAGTCTTCAGAGGGAGCTGAAGGTAACATGCTGACACCTTGATTCTGGATTTCCAGCCTCCAGAACTTTGAGAAAATAAATTTTTGTTTTTCTAAGCCATCCAGCTCATGGTATGGCTGGATGAAGTATATTTTTTTTTTTTTTTTTTTTGAGACAGAGTCTCACTCTGTTGCCCGGGCTAGAGTGAGTGCCGTGGCGTCAGCTTAGCTCACAGCAACCTCAAACTCCTGGGCTCAAGCGATCCTTCTGCCTCAGCCTCCCAAGCAGCTGGGACTACAGGCATGTGCCACCATGCCCGGCTCATTTTTTCTATATAT
>CAUYRT010101448.1:0-12352 GCA_963574885.1 Lepilemur ruficaudatus | reverse complement strand
GCTATAGAGACAAAAACAGCCTTTTCTTTTTAAGGGCTGATATTAATATATTCTTTTGTGGTTCTAGTGAATTACTTTCTTATGTTCCTGAATTGGTTTCATTACTTCTTTTTCTTTCCTTTTTTTTTTTTTTTTTTTTTTTGAGACAGAGTCTCACTCTGTTGCCCTGGCTAGAGTGCCGTGGCGTCAGCCTAGCTCACAGTAACCTCAAACTCCTGGGCTCAAGCAATCCTCCCGCCTCAGCCTCCCCAGTAGCTGGGACTACAGGCATGTGCCACTATGCCTGGCTAATTTTTTCTGTATATATATTTTTTAGTTGTCCAGCTAATTTCTTTCTTTTTTTTTTTTTTTAATTCAGTTGACCCTTGAGTGAGGTGAAATCTTTCTATTTTTTTAGTAGAGACAGGGTCTTGCTCTTGGCTCAGGCTTAGGCACTCTTGATGTTCTAGGGCTTCTGGGTCTGGCTCTTGTACTTAAACTTACCTCAGGAACCCATCCTCACCTGTCAGGATAGTAGCCCCAATGCAGAAGAACCTGCTTATCCCTCTTCATGACCGGTCGTACCCATTCCTCTGGGGATAGAGACAGATAAAGAAGGGAGAGAGATAAGCTAAAGAGGGGCACAAAAATAACTCTGTTTGAAAGCCTTAATTAAGCACGCTCCTGTTGTAGCAGGGGACTTGGTAATAGAAACTTAAGACAGTAAGAGGATTCAAGGATGAAAGTAGCAGACCCCAAGTGCTACATGGTGATCTGAGTAGTTCTCTGTCTTCTAGTCCAAGCCACCCACTGCAGTGGCCGGGAAGACCCAGGTCTCACCTTCTTCTAGGTTCCCTGGGACAGGATACACAACATGGGAGGCATTGTTCTTATCCTCAGTGACTGTTCCCTGCATGGTACAAGGAAAAACAGGTAAATACGGGGTCTCCTCTGTATTACTCATGGGTGAAAATAAACCAAAAGAAGATTTAGCCACGGATCTGCCTTCCTAATCAGATTTTGCTTAGAATGATATTAAAGTTAGTTTGTATTCTCTAAGCATATACCAGCTGAGTGGCAGAGGGAAACAGCTAGGATTGTGCTAACAATGGAGAAAAGTCTAAGAAGTAAAAATTGCTACAGATAATCCTCTGAACAGATATCTACACACAGGAAATTTAAAGTTGGCTCTATGTCCCTATCAATGACATCTGCTCATTATTACAAAGTTCCAAAGAGCAAGGATTTCACTTATCTGAAATCAGGCAATCTCTAGCTCAGTGGAAGTAGACGCTATTTTTTTCCTAGGCCAACAAATTCTCTAGGAACAGTAATCTAAACCCCTTAGGACTAGGAAATGGGAGAACCAGACAGGAAAAGAGAAACTCAAGGCATTAACTCTAGTCTTTTTCCAAGTAGACAGAGCCACCTCTGCAGTAGAAAACAAGAAAATTCAGGGCTGCTTCTCAGTATGGAAAGCATCTGGAAAAATGTCATGGGGTTTCTGAAACCTTTCCTGATCAGTCCACTTACCTGGTGTCTCTTGATAATGTCCTTTAATTTCCCTAGCAGTTTGGGCTCAATTTCTGGGCACAGAAAAATGTTAGGTCGAGACAGGCAATTATTCTGCAGAGAGAAGAAATAGATGGAATGAGATTATAGGAAAGGGGTGTTTTGGATTCTCATTGAGAGAAGAGAGATGACGAGGAGGTTCCTATTACCTGCACCAAAGACTTCTCAATGGTCATGAACATTTCCACGTTGCGGTCCATGCGTGATGGATTCTGGAAATCGTAACGCCGCCTTGTGAAGAGGCAATAATCTAGTGAGTAGTATAGCTCAGGTCTGGGGATAAGGTGAGGGTTTGTGACTTCTTAACATGAGAAATTAGGAGGCAATATTGCTCACAGCTGTTGCCAAAATCACCTGGGATCTGAGGTTCACTGATCTAAACTCTATGAATCACTCTGTGCTTAGTCCAAATGAACAAAAAGAAGCTTGAGATGCCAACTTACAAATCCCTTTTCCTCTTCATGACACACACACACACACACATACACACTCACTCACTCACTCTTGGAGACTATTTTGGCTCTAACTCCCAGCTACTTTTCTGACCTAGTAAGTCAGGTCTACAGACCTAGTAACATTAAGAGACTCATAAGAATTTCTACCTGTGTTTTCCCACCCCAGAAAGACCCCAGGGAATCATAAAGGAGGGATTCCCTCTAAACTAAATGTAAGATACATAGAGTGAAGGCATCTCACCATCCCTGGTCACTCTTGAATTTGTAGGCAGCTGCAAGTATGTGGCACAGGGAGCCTCCTGCTTTGAAATCTAGGAAACATTTGATCTACAAAATCAAGACAGGGAAGAAGCATGTAAGAGTTCCATTGTAAATTCTCTTATTACTTAATAATCCTTTCACAAAATCCCATGCTGAACTGATCTTCCTCTCAAAGGCGGAATTCTTTAACCCCTGTGCCATTGTATCAAGTGGCCCAGAAGAGGGAAAGAAACCAATATTCAGAAAGCACCATCTTGTGCAAACACTTTACTGAGTTACCCCATTTACCATTACAGAAGCCCTGAAAGGTAAGTTTATTAATCCCATCTAGAGATGAAGGACCCAAGACTCATAAAGGTTGCCTAAGATCACAAATACATCAAATGGCAAAGTCAGGATTTGAACACAAGCCTGTGCAAATCTAAACCGCATGCCCTTTTAACCATGCCATGAGACTCATGAACAGAGCCCAGATGCTCAGAGACAACTTGCTGCACAAATTATTACTAAGACAAAAGGAATGGAAAATTGGGGACTATGTCAAGCCATTAATGCCCTGACCAGGGACAGGGATGGTAGAAAATAACCCAAATCTCAAAAGTTACAAAATTTTTAAGTGTTGTTAAAAAACAGAATTCCCTCTCTAGTTTGGAGGATTCATCCCCTTACTTCTGCACTCACCGGCAGTTTAGTGAGCGGTGCATTGCTGACATGTTTGCCAAAAACTTCTTCCTGAAACTGTAGCAACTGTACAACCAGGCTAGACAAGGACTTGTTGGTGGGTGGTTCAGCTTGTATATACTAGGGAAACAGAGGGAAAGGAAAGAAAAATAGATCCCAGATAAATTGCTCATTATCTCCCATATTTCTTCCCCAGGGGCTCTAAACGCATCTGGGATAGAGAAAATAGTGCCTTTCTCCTCCCCATGTCTCTATAAAGAAAATGGCAGAAGGGAGGCCCTGGATACCCCTAACTAGAAAGTTGAAATTCTGCAGCCACCAGCTCAGGTTGCCAGTGTTGGGTGCTGGGGGTGAGGGATGCTTCCTACTCTTCCTCAGCTACACCCTGAAATTGGAGTTGTAGGACCCTGTCATCTTGGCACCTGATCTCCACTGAGGGTTGTAAAATTCTGAAGGTTTATGGAGTTCAGGTCATGGAAGCAATACTTTCAGGGCTCTAAGTGAGACAACTGTATATTTTGGGGGGGAACTCTGTGAAAAGCCATAATTCCCCCTATAATGTAGCCTAACAAGAAAGGTGCAAGGAGGTGAGGTAGGGCAAGCAGACTAGAGAGAGTGAACTTGTGCATTTTGTTTTGGAAAATGTCTTCACAGGCCTTCCTAGATGGGAAGGACCATCTATTACCCAGCCAGATGGAGAAGAGCAAGACAATTAACTGTCCTTTTTGAGGAAACTATATCTGAGACAAGAAACCCTGGGCCTTCTTAAACATTTCCATATTATGCCACCTAGCATTCTAGCCTTCTGTTTTAATTTAAAACTGAGCCAGGAGCCTTTCTCTTTACCTTTTGACCCCTGTTTCCTCCACCCTACTCAGAGTAGAGAGTACCTCTCAGTGGGAGGTGTAAAGAGATCTGTGAAGGGGAAAGGTAAATGACAAAGAGCTAAGAGCATGAAAGCTGAACCAGGTCACAGTTGTCAATCCCCTCAGGGCCAGAGACTAAGCCCCTAGCCTGATCTCCCTTCAAAAGGTCAAAGGTAGAAGCCTGAGAACCAGAGCCTTATGCTGGGGTACAGACAAGCCACAGAAACAGCAGCTGTTTGTCAGGATTCTGACACCCAGAGAGACCCTGAGAGCAAGGCCAGGCTCAACCAGCGTCAGTGGGGAGTTCTAAACCACCCAACTCACTTCTGACAGACTGCAAAGCTGGGCAGGAAGAACTGGGGAGCTGAGAAAAAGCCAGAAAGAGAGCCCCTAACTGGGGGTAGTGAGAAGGAAGAGAGGCAGACCACCTCTAGAGGAAAAACCAGGCCTAGAGACAAAGAATACACCAGGAAGAGGTTTGGTGGAAAAGACAAGTAAGGATTCTTGAACCCTTTGTTCACTCCCTTATTATCTCCAGTTATGGGGAGAGGGGTTGAGGAGCTAGAGATATAAAGCTCACCCTAGCCTCTGGACCCCAATCCCAAGGCAATGCAAAGCTAGGTTGCAGGGTGACTGCATTGTGAAGCTGAGGAATCGTTTAAGGGGCCGCTGCCCAGGAACTCCTATACCCCGGCTCCTTGAGAGGTTCTGTGGCCCCTTAGATGAAGGTGGGGGATGAGCGGTGGAGACAGGTGATCCCAGGGTGGGGACCCTTTTCAGGCTGATGAGCAGCCAACGGCCTGTTCTGCGGCTGTTTACTCTCCTGCTTTCATCGTCTCTCTCTGAACATACACAAAGCACCAGGGAGGCCTCAGCCCCGCCAGTACCTGGCTCTGTGGGGAGCTCTGGCGGGCGCCGAGGCGGGCACGCTGCGGGGAACGCAGGGAGGGGGAGAGAGCCCATTTGGCACTCAGTCCACCCCCGGCCCGCCGCCTCTCTCAGAAAAGCCGGGAAGGCGATGGCTCAGGGAGGGTGGGCTGCTGGCACCTGGGCCCGCCGGGCAGTGGAGAAAAACAAGGGGCAGAGGGCGCAGCAGTGGGGGCGGGGGCTGGAAGCAGAAGCTGGGGGTGCGGGGCAAGAGAGCTGGGGGAGGGGCGCGGGCGCGCTGGGGGCTGCTCGCGCGGCCGCGGGGGAGGGGCCGTGGCGGCTGGAGGGTGGGCAGGATGCCGGGGGCTGACGGGCCGCGATCCCTTTGTCCCTCCTCCGGTTGCCGCGCGGCCCTGCCCGCGTACCTTCTTGTAGTTCTTGCCGAGCCAGAGGCGCACGTTGTCGAACTGGGTCACGGTGTCCGTGGCCTCGTAGTACTTCACGTTGGGGCCGCCGTCCTTCTTCCGCACCGCCATCTTCTCGGGCTCCGGCCCCGCCGCCGCCCGCCCCGCTCAGCTCAGCTCCCGCCTCCTCCGCCTCCTCCTCCTCCCGCCTCCCGCCGCCTCCCGCCGCCGCGGCCGCCGCCTCTCGCCGCCTGGGCCGGCCCCGGTGCGCGCAGCGCCCCCTGCCGGCAGGCCTGGCGCGGCGGCGGGAGCGCCCGGCGCGGGGCCGACCCTGGCGGCCTTCCTGGCAACGGCGGCAGGAGCCTCGGGTGAGGCAACTCCTTCCTGGAGGGGGCGCCATTCTCCTGAGGTCGCTCTTCGCTAGACGCAAAACCCTTTCCCTCTTTTTGCCTCTCAGCCCGGGAGTGGGATACCTCTCTATCCCAGCCCAAAGGGACGCCCGTCGCCGAAGAAGCCCCAGCCCATAGCCCCGAGTGGCCCTCACTTTGCACATTCCTAACCCCATGGAGCCTCTAATCCCAAGGAACCCCAAACCCCTTTCCCTAAGAAGTTCCTTCCTTTCATCCATTCCCAGGAGCTCCTCATTTAAACTCTTCCCCAGTCTCCCTCACCCCTTACGCCTTGTCCCTTCCAGTACCCCCTCTCACTTCTCAACCCGAGAAGTCCCATGGCCGCCACCCTGGGTGCCCAGTCCCTTCCCTCGACTGCTTCCTCCACAGGTCTCGCCATCTCCTCCTAAACAGGTTTGTGCTCCTTGAGACCCCAACTCTTCCCTAGGCTGGAGACCCTCACCTTCCCTCCTTGGGGCATCCGGTCCACCGGACCCTTTTCCTTTGAATGGCGCATAGGAGAGGTAAGGAGCGAGGGGTGGGAGTCCCAGAGTGTGTGCGCCTGGGCTGGGGCCCTTGTTGTTGTCACACACTCGCCCCTGTGGCAATGCGGACCCCTTCTGTAAGCGTGCGGAAAGGTGCGGTTTTGGAAGTCACGGTGGCCGAGTGGTTAAGGCGTTGGACTCGAAATCCAATGGGGTTTCCCCGCACAGGTTCGAATCCTGTTCGTGACGGACGTTTTTTTCTCCTTCACACCATGTTAAGTAAGGGAACCCCAGTCCTTGCACGTGTCTTTCGTGTACTTCCCTTTCTGTCTGGAAAAGTGAAGCCAAAAGGTCTTACCCCTTGATTTGGGAGGGATGGGGGTGGTTTTAGGAAGCTGAATTATCCATAACAATTTTGGCTACTAGGATAGAAGACACTTTCAGAATTCTATAACTTAGCGCTTGTTAGCAGAGCTTTGGCGCACGTTTCATTCTTTTGAGGGGATAGCAAAGGATTTGGTTGAAGAAGGGTTAAGTTTTGTTTGGGAATGTGAGTGCCTGTTGTGCAGTGTTAGTCAAACCAGAGTTTCCTTTGAATTTTGTGGTTAGACGTCACACCTTGTAGATCTGATTACACTGAAGACCCAGGAAACAGCATTCTCTCTGGATTTCCTTGTATCTCAGGTATCACAGGGCTAGGAGGGAATAGCCTATTGAAACATAAAAACTGCTGATCCAGCTGCAGCCAGGGTGTGGGAAGATAACTATCACTTTTCACTGAGTACTCCTTATGTGCCAGGTCCTGTTTTAAAGCCTCCATGTGTATTAACCAAGCTAGGCAATTAATCTCTTCTTTAACCTCTAAACCTCCTGTACTCCCCTCACTCGTTTCTTATTGTCCCCTAATTACTGATTGTGGAGAACATGTCGGGTACCTGTTGAGGATGTTGTTTTTGTACTATTTCTTGCATAACAGCATCTTCTCCAAGAAGGATCCCTAAGGGTAGGAGTTTAAGGGTAATTCATAGAGATTTTTACACATTTATGCCTTAGAGTTTCCCACCTTCATACCACTGCTCAGGCTGTTCTTCCCAGCATCACCCTCACCATTTCCTTCCCGCCCCTCACCAATATCACTTTCCAAAATCTTCCACATCCTTTAGGCCCCTCCTCTTTGATGTTTTCGATTGCACCAGGTGGGACTTTTCAGTCCACCACCGCCATTCACTGAGTTGCATGCAAGGCATCTCCCTTGACAGGCCTCCACAAAAATAAAATAAAAACAAGTTCTATGTATTTTACCTTCTAAATATGTCGCAGCCAGGGCGTAGCTCAAGCCTCTACCTCTCTTGTCCTGCATCCCCAGCCTCTGTGTCCAGCCCCTGCTCCCACTGCTGTGCCCTCTGCCCCTTGTTTTTCTCCACTGCCTGGTGGGCCCAGGTTCCAGCAGCCCACCCTCCCTGAGCCATTGCCTGGCTGGGGGTGGACTGAGGCCCAGGCAGGAGGATCACTTGAAGCCAGGAGTTCAAGACCAGCCTGGGCAACATAGTGAGACCTCCCCATCTCTTTAAAAAAAAAAAAAAGCCAGGCTTAGTGGTGTATGCCTGTAGTCCCAGCTACTTGGGAGGCTGAGGTAGGAGGATCATTTCAGCCTAGGGGGTTCAAGGCTGAAGTTATGCATTGGTGGTATAGTGGTGAGCACAGCTGCCTTCCAAGGCTGCAGTGAACTATGATCATGCGACTGCACTCCAGTGTGTGCGACCAAGTGAGACCCTCGTTTCTCAAAATAAATGGTGGGGTGCAGTTGCTCATGCTTGTAATCCCAGCACCCTGGGAAGCTGAGGCAGGAGAATTGCTTGAGCCCAGGAGTTTGAGACCACCCTGGACAACATAGAGAGAGCTCCATCTCTAAAATAAATAAATAAATAAAAATAAAAAATTAACCTGGCATGCACCTGTAGTCCCAGTTACTGGGGAGACTAGGGCAAGGGGGAATGCTGAAGCCCAGGACTTTGGGGATACAGTGAGCTGTGATCACACCACTGCACTCCAGCCTGGGTGACAGAGTGAGACTCTGTCTCTAAATAAATGAATACGTCTCAAATCTGTCCATGCACGCTGGTCCCACCACTTGCTACAGCCTTCTGTGGAAAGTAGTGGTATTTATGAGGACTATATGAGTTAATATATGCAGAGCTGGACTAAAGCATCCACACTGTAGCCCAAGAACCCTTTCATGGCTGCTTTTTATGTTGCAGGATCTGACTCTTTTTCTCACACCACTCTTCTATATTCACTACATTCCATCCACAGGTAATCTTTTAGTTCCTGGTACAGTTATTTGGCTTTGTTCAGGCTGTTCTCTGACTGAAATAATCTTTCTCAGCCTCATCTTCTCAGTCTCCACCTAAATGTTGGTTTTCATGGGAAGTCTTCTCTGACCACCTATTGCCCACCACACCCTGTGCCCTAATCTTATTAAGTCTCTTTTCCCTTGTAGGATATAAACTCTTGACACATACAAATCCCTCAGTTTTTAAGTTTGTTGCATAAATGGATATTGTTGTTTTTTTTACAGTAGTTACGTGTATGTTTTAATTTTTTTCCTTTTTCTTTTTTTGAGACGAGGTAGACAATTCTCCAACTCCTGGGCTCAAGCGATCCTCCTGCCTCAGCCTCCCAAAGTACTGGGATTACAGGCATAACCACAGAACCCTGCCTGTTTTAATCTTCACTCAGACTGGACTATAAGCTTCTTGAAAGTTAGGACTGTGTATTTTGTTTCTTTGTATCTCCTCTATAAGGATTTATACATAGATTTGATCAAATATGTACTGAATGAATTAATACAATCTAATAGGCTCAGTCCCCCACTTCCTACCAAATCCCATTTTGCGCATGCTCTCAGATTTAAGTATCTGGAGAGCCAAGACCAAAATTGACCAGCAGAGGGCAACCGACAACTATGTAGTGAAGGGAAGAAAGCTCCATGGTTTACAAAATGGACTATCTGGACTGAGGAGGGGAATGTGACAAAGGTAATTTGGTACTTGAAGATCATCCCTTTCACTATCAAATGCTTCCCTTGTACTTTTTGGGAGTGAGAGGCTAAGGCTTTGAACCTTAATGTACATTTAATGTACATCATTTCAAATTTCTACCATTCCCACAGCCCACCCTAACTCCCCAGTTCCTTCACCCTTCCCCTCCTCCACTTAAATCCTTTTTTTTCTTCTTCTTCTTTTCAGGACCTGATCAGCTAGAACCCATCTTTTTTTTTTAGACACGGTCTGCCTGAGATAGAGTGTAGTGGCATCACCATAGCTCACTGCAACCTCAAACCTCTGTGCTCAAGTGATTCTCCTGCCTCAGCCTCCTGCTACAGTATATGACTTTGCTCATCTTCCCTGAAGTTACTTTCTTCACCTGGCCTGGCAGTCCCACTCATTTTAACCTCTTAAGGAATCTTTCCTAACACTTTCAAGTTCTCCTACTCCACTGGATCAATCCTTCATGAATTCAGAACAAACAAAACCCTATCTTCATTTGACACTTCTGAATCACCACGTTGTTTTCTCTTTATTTTGTGAATAAAATGTATACTTTTCTGCCTCCAGCTCCATAGTATTTTAATACTCTGTCCTCTGGTTTCTGCTTTCTGAAGTTTTTTAAACATTAATATAAACCAAACTTAATAGTCTCTTCTCAATCTCCATCCTTTGCTAGATTTGAAACCATAGATTCCTTATTGGCCCTCAGACACTTGTTTTTCTCCTCCTTGCAATACTGTTTCTCCATCTCATTTGTTTTTTCCCCCTCCAGTGGAATTCTACCAAAGTTTCATTCTTCTCCCTTCTCCGAAGACAAAATCCCAAAGTCACGTTTCCAGGCCTCTCACCCAAACTATGATCTTTTATTTTCAGCTACCTACATGTCTAGTTGACCTAATGTCATCTAAGATGCAAACAAAACTTCTCTTCCTCTCACAGAATCTCAATTCTCAACTGTTTTCATTTTTGTTGATACCACCGTTCTCTCAATTCCATCTAGTTTCCAGCTTTATTTGACCTTTTCTTTGCTCCTATGCCCATTATTCATTCATCAGTTACTTCCTTCAGCATATCATAATTCATGCCTTTGTTACAGTGGCGTTTTAGGTGCCCCAGTTTCACCACACTTAAATCCACCCTCTAGTAGTGTAATTACTCTACAGTGCTGCTTTCATCATATTATTTCTCTATCCAGGAACCTCAATTCCCCATGTAATCAAACACAAGCTCCGATTATCAACATACCCTGCCTAAATCTTACCCTTAAATCTTTCCAGTATGATACCTCCCATCTAATCAGGCTGGTCATGTCCAGGTGACAGACTAATTCCTGCCTTCTCTCATGAAGTTCCTTCTGTCTCTTCACCTTATAACCAGCTACTAGCTAATACCACCCTATAATGATCTTTTCAGCTGTAAATTCTTAGATCTTAACCAAAATTGCTTTCATGTAACTAATATTTTTTAAAAGGCTAATGTTTGGGGAATCTCACATACAAGAACTTATTATCCTCTTCCAAGATTGACTTGATCCACATTTTAAGAGGCTTGGCTCTCTGGAGTTTATCCAGAAAAGCAAATCATTAGAGGACTTGGGCTGAAATGATTTCAGCCTACATTTGTTTCAGTGATGCTGTCATGGCACAAAACATTTCTGGAACTCCTTCACAGCTAGTTTATGAGCCATATTGAGATGATTCATTACTTCAAAATTATTTTAATAATTAGCCAACTTTATCCTGTATCTATTCTCCAGATTTTGTTCTAGATTACTTCTGGAATTCCCCAAGGTCCCATTCCCTGCCTTCTTCCTGTTCTCTCCTTTAATGTTTGCATTCATTCCTAGCATGTCTTGATCACCTCTAGGTGGATTAACACCCAAATCCACATCTTTAGTCCTAACTTCTTGCTCTTAAGCTCCAAAGCCATGTTTCCATTTCCTGGCTAAACACATTTATGTGGAAGCACTTCCAACCTAATGTGCCCCAAATGAACTCATTACTTCACCCCCAAAACCTGCTTATCCTCTTCTCCTCCCTATTTATGTTAATGATACCATGTTCTCTGGAACTGGAAACATGGTCCTGCCAGAGTCTGGGCAGACTGGAAACCTCAGTCTTTATCTGTGACTCATCTTTGGTGACTTGCCCATTGTTTATAGGCAATGGTTAGGATCCCAAGCTCTGGAATAAATTTTTGGGTTCAAATTCCAGTTCTGATTATGAGCTACAAGAATTTTGTCCTCTGCCTCAGTTTCCTCACATAGAAAATGGAGGTGAAAATTATAGTGCCTCTTTATTAAAAGTTGTTGGGATGGCCAGGCATGCCTGTAGTCCCAGCTACTCAGGAGGCTGAGGGAGGAAGATCACTTGAGCCCAGGAGATGAAGACCAGCCCAGTCCGCATAGTGAGACTCCCTCAAAAAAAAAAAAAAAATTGTTGAGATGACTAAATGAATGCTTAATACTTGGAATAGTGCCTGATTCACAGTAAATGCTCAATCTGGCCATTACCCCCTTTCATTACTGCCAATATCCAATCCTGTTCAGAACTTAGGTCCAATGATTCCCTGAGAAGCCTTCCTTCTGGCATCTAGCCAGGTAGGCAGTTCAATTCTTTCCTGCTGGTTGTCCCCTTGTACTTAGTCCATATCTATTAGCAACATACTATTCTGTATTTGCCACTATTTGTTCAAGTATATGTCACTATGCTACAAATTCCTTTAAGTTGTTTCTCAATATTAGTATTTATATATCTCAAATGACTGGCCCCATGTGCTGTAAATGTTAGCTGAGTGAATCTAATCAGTTACCAAGACCTGTCAGTTTTCCTCCCCAAATGTCTTTGTCCTCTCTTTGCTGATGTATCTCAAGACCTATCCTCTCTGCGTGAATTACTGCAAAGCTGACACCAATTTCTTGCACTCTTTCCAGTGCCACCAGAATTGTGGGTTAGAAGTCATTCCTCTTCTCAAATACTTACCTGTAAAATAAAAGTCCAAATTCCCTACCATGCATTCAAGGCCTTCCAAGAATTGGCCCCAAATTAATTTCTAGTCTTATCTTCCATTACTTCCCTCAATAAACCCTAAGTTCCCAATTACACTAGTTTCTTTCTTCTTCAACATATCCTGTACTAGGCAGGGTGCGGTGGCTCACGCCTGTAATCCTAGCACTCTGGGAGGCTGAGGCGGGCGGATGGCTCAAGGTCAGGAGTTCGAAACCAGCCTGAGCAAGAGCGAGACCCCGTCTCTACTAATAATAGAAACAAATTAATTGGCCAACTAAGTATATATAGAAAAAATTAGCCGGGCATGGTGGCACATGCCTGTAGTCCCAGCTACT